>PVIJ01006277.1:0-93908 GCA_004024925.1 Scalopus aquaticus | reverse complement strand
AGCAACCACATAAAAGACTGTGACTTCTGCTTGGTTCCTCCTCTTTCCGGCAGAATAACGAAGCCAAAGAAGTCAAGAATAGTCTACCCAAACATTCTGTCTTCACTGAGACCAGTTCTGCATGGGGAGGGACTTCCTATTCCAGAACCTCCAGCAGAATATTCTCTTGATTCATCTGATGAGGACAAGGGGGAGCCGAATTGTTCTTCTCCCGTTCCATCAGCATGCAGTGATCCAGATTTTCACTGTGGTGCATTATCAACCCCACACAGACTAACACAGGAAGAACTAAATGACCTGGTTCGTGATTTGGACTTACCCAAGAACAGGCAGAATTGCTAGGATTGAGACTCCAACAATGGAATCTTCTAGAAGAAGATGTCACAATTACTTTATATCGAAAGCGCCACCAGCTGTTGGAGCCTTTCTTCAGGAAGGAAAGTACTCTGATACTCTGTTCTGATATTGAGGGCCTCATGAATGCCATAGAAATCACTCATGATCCACAAGAATGGAGACTATTTCTAGACTCTTTGAAACTGAGTCCTAAGGCTGTGCTTTTGCACAATGGAAACCGTCTTCCATCTATTCTATTCCTGAACATCTGTACGAGACATAAGCGAAGAAATCTAAGAAGTAGTCTATGACTTGATTTTTTACAGGTATTAACCGTAGGCCTATTACTATTGGCATGCATTTCGTGATATAAACATCAATTTATTGCAGATTACAAAAAAAAGCTAGAGCCAAAATTAGAATTTGACTGTCATATTCATGTTTAGCACATACAAATTGTTAGTAAATGACTAATTTTATTTCAGTAACATGACTTTTGTAAAAATTTGTTGACCAATGTTATTAAACCAATAATCACAACTATCAGTAAGTAACATGAACTAGTAAAAATGTAAAGCCCTTTCAGTGAACTAATCTGATTTAATCCTCACAATAGCCCTTTGAGGTAGTATAATAGATGAGGGAATTGAGGCACAGAATTTAAGCAAATTTCCCAACCAATAATATTAGCTGGAATTGATTCTGTTTCTGTTTTCTCCAAAGCCAGTGCCATTAAACACTCTGCTTTACTGGTGTCTGGAAGTGAAATCAATCTAAGTATTTAAAGCTCAACGTCTAAAAACTGGTAAATAAAACTTAGCCTTGATCCTTTAAGAGGTATCAAAGGTTGGAAATGAAGTTAATGCAAATTAGGAGGGTTTGTCACTATATTGAGAGCTCTTGATATTCTGGTATTTATAGTAGACAACTCATAAGTGCTGGCAATATTGAACACAGTTTTGTAGTAAAGGCAAGTCTATCCTTTTTCTCTTAAGGATAAAATGACACAGTGGAAAGAGCAACACATTTATAGTTAGAGTCTTCTCTCATCCCACTGCTTACCAGCTGTGAGATCTCAGTCATAGAACTTAGGCTCCATTTGCCTCCATTTCTTCAGGGACTAATAAAATTTATTTCATATTTTGTAGTGAAGATTGTCACAATATACACAAATTTGCTCTAACTCAGTACTAATAGTGTTATTATTTCTAAAAACAACTGAAAAATAAGTGGATGAGAAAACTTTATTCTAAAATTATTTTATAAAAATTAAAGACATTTTTTAGGTGATGTATTTTTAACTAAAATTGGGTTAGTGAATTTTCTCTCATGACAAATAATTTTCTTAATGTCTGATTACAACCTTAAAAGGCTATCATATTAACAAACTACAAAGGCAAATATAACGTAATTAGTGTATTTGTGCATATTTTCATATATATCATATATGCAGATACACAAAACTATTACGGTAAAAGCTCCTGAAAAATTCCGTAGAATGACTATATATTCATAGTAATTTTGTTTCAGACATGTCTTAGTTTTAGAAAACCAGTTTATGAAAACTTTTGATCTGCTAAAAAATGTTTTTTGAACCCCAAACTGTCATAATTCTGCCTTTTAACTCAGAATCTCAATTATAAACCAAGAGTATCACTCCAGTCCTTTAGGCACCCACCATACTTTTACAAAGAATGAAACATGTACGTAGAGTTAAGTGACTTGCCCAGGATTTCATATGTTTCTGATCTTTTTATCTGATTTTTATTTTGTCTGTGATTTCACAATGGCTGTGAAATTTAAATTATTTCTATTATTTAGAATAATCTAGCTGATAAATTATTATATTAACTGATATATTAAGTTATGAAATATCTTTTTTATTTTTTTATTGTATTATTTATTGCAGTAACTGATTTGCCACACTATATATTATTAGAGATATAGCTTCTCATCTCTTCAGATGTATGTTACCACAACACACCCACCACCAAAGTGCCCATAATCTTCCACCATAGTATATTGAACTCTTTTCCCTTTTACTCCCAACACCTCCCATTCCTTCTCTACACGCACACATGGCTTTAATATACTAAATGTTCATGTGCTTCCACCCTCCCCCCTTATTTTCCCAGTTTAACATTCTATCTTAATAGCAATAAAGAAGAAACGTCTGCCATAGGACATTCCCCTCCATTTTATGCCTTCACTATTTATCTTCCCAAACTATTATTTGAAAGTATAGTCAGTGTGTTGGGAAGATATAAACCCTTAGTAGACATAGTGTTATCTGAAGTCATACATATTAAAATTATATGAAAGATAATGAAATCAATAGCCTAACCAAACCTTATGTGTGAGATGTACCCTTAAATTCTTATGTTTTGGGGGCCTCCCTGGTGGCACAGCGGTTAAGTGCTGCGCTGTGTAGCTGTTGGCAGCCACGATGAGAGTTCGACGCCCTGCCGGGGAGAATCCCACATGGTGCGGCAGACCTCTCCTGCCTGGCCCGCTGCTCCCCTCAGCAGTGTATTTATGATCTGCCTGCTCTGCGCCCCACTCTGTCTCTAGTGAACCCTCTCGCCGCCCCACTCCTCTGGCCTGTACCCCAGCTTGTATGTATAAATAAATAAATCTTAAAAAAAAATTCTTATGTTTTGTAAATTCATACACTTCATCTTAGATCATAGCCTCCATTGATAGTACCCATGACTTCACATCAGATGGGGAGGGAGATAATGGAGAGATAAAGCAAACCATTAAAAAAATTCTAATCATCATCTAACCTCATTCATCTGTCCTGAGAATTCTCATCCAGTGCTGAGTTACTCACCCAATTGTAAACCACATCCTTACATTTAGATATAACTCTGATAACATAAGTATGTATAGACTGGGTCATTCCATCTAAAGGTCCAAGTTTCAATGTTTTACATTGAAATTTCTGCTCTGATAAGATAAAGATGAAAGACCTTAAACATCTCATATATTAACAAATCCCGTAAGTCAAGATGTTCCTTCTGAACTCAGCAAATCTAAGGCTTCTTTTTGTTATGTTTCTTAAAGCTGCTTTTAACCTAGTTAACAACTACTGTCTGGCTGTTACTTAATTCTAATGAATCAATCATTTATTAGATCAAAAGGGAAATTCACTTCTCTGACATATAACATTGATGGGTATATAACTTCTTATAATTTTTCTGGATTTCTGCTTGTTCATATTAATATAATACAGATTCAGAGAAAAATATTGATGATAATGTTGTGGATACAAGCATAGATACTTAAGGTATGCTTACCATGCACCCAAAAAGTCCACTCCCAGGAATTTATCTTAAGGATACAGCAAGACCAAGGAGAGAAATTATCTTAAGAAGAAAAATTTCTATTGGGAAAATTAAATTAACCTAAATTAAATTAATGTAAATATCCAGCAAGGAAGGATAAATTGAACTTTGGATTTTTTTTTCTTTTTCTTTATTGAGACAACATTGGTTTACAATATTATATATGATTCAGATATACAGAATCACACCTCTTCTGATGTGTATTACCTCACCACAGCCATCACCAAAGAACCCATTGCTCTCTGTCATAGTCTATTTCCCCCCTACCTCTTTGCTCTCCATCCTCTCCCACTGGTAGCCTCAATTCTACAGCCAGACTTCCATGGTTTGTTTTTGTCTGACTCTTTGTCCTACATTTTTATATTCCACACAAAGTAAATATATCCAGTATTTTCTGGCTTATTTCACCTAGCATTGTTCCCATAGTTCTATACATATCATCAAAAATGGCAAGAGTTCATCTCTTTTATAGCTGAGTACTATTCCATTGTGTATATATACCAAATCATCGTGATTCACTCATCTGTCCTTGAGCACTTGGGTTGTTTCTTTTATTTGACTATTGTAAATAGTACTACCGTGAGCATAGGAATATGTTCCAAATAGTGTATTAACATTCTTCCAGTAGATACCTCGGATTGGAATTGCTGGATCATATAGTAGATCTTTTTTTTAATATTTTGAGAAACATACATGCTATTTTCCACAGGAGCTGGACCTGTTTACATTCCCCAAAATGTTCCTTTTTCTCTGTATTCTCATAAACACTTTCTGTTTCTGGTTTTTTTGATATGAACCATTCTCACAGGTGTGACATGGTATTTCATTATAGTTTTGATTTGCATTTCCCTGTTGATAAGCAATGATGCCTAAAGGGCTTGATAATTGGGAAAATGGGGAAATCTGGGAATGGTGATAAGATCTGTAAAAACAGGTACAGAAGATAAATGGGATTGTATCGAAGTCAAATTTTTTCGATATGAAATCTTGCCAAGGAACCATTTGGGAAACTTTTTATCTTACCCAATCTCAAAACACCTCCAAGTCTCTGTCTTAGTTGTTTATTCTCCTAAGAAATTTTTCAAACTAAAGAGTTTGTGTTTCTTCCTTCTCACAGCCACTAATAATTGCTATTAATTTTTGTCATTGAAAATTCCACCATCTTAGGTTCTTGAATTGTTGCCTTGTACACAAGTGGGAGCTAGAGCTCTGGAATATTAGTGTGGGAAAGCCAGGATCATAGCAATGATAGGGAGGAGCTCTCTCACTCTCCTGAGAACTATATGGCCCAAACCACAGTGACTAAGAGCAAAGGCCTTGGAGAAAAGCTGAACGAAAGCCAAGCAGACTCCCAAAAAGTCAGTAATCCTAATGGAATGGGGGAAAAAAAGAAAAACTTCTTAAAGCAGTGAAAAGAAAAAAGTCTCAGACAACTAGTATAACTGAGGCACCCAAGGAAATCAAAAAGGTTCACAGTGGAAAGTGAACCAAGAGCACAGCTTTGAAATAGACCTAAAAGAGAGTTGACATAGTAAAATGGAAACATCTTCGTCTGGCCACTTTGTTATCATTAAATCAGTTTAGGTTTGCCTCTTTTGCCTTGCTTTAGACTACTAGAAAAATACTCCATAGATGTCTCACTGGAAAATGCTGTTATTTTTTTCCTAACGAGGAAGCAGAAATTCAACAACATTAAGACGCTACTAACACAGGTGATAAACATAGAAAGGGAACAAACCAAAAATATAATCAGCATCAAGCTTCCCTGACCTAATTTTTGGATTTATAAATTTTTGCATTTTTAATCACTTTTTCTACCCAAAACCATAAGATAGAACTTTAAATAAGCATAGAACTGCCAAAAATTCACCTTTGTCTTCTCTCACCCCTTCCTATATCCACTACTCACCACCCAACAGGTTTTTACTCCCCCCAACCAGATAAAGATTTCCCCCTACAAGTATAAGATATAGACTTATAAAAGTCAGGATGATTGAGCTAATCAAAACACTTAAGGAAAAACTAACAGGAGATAAAAAATTAAGGAGTAATTAATGACATCCCTAAGTTTATGCAGGGATGATTTAGGGGAACTTAAGTAGTGTGATTTAGTAGTGTGATTTAGATTCCAAATCACTTGGATCCTGCATTTTGAAAAAATATATTCATCACTAAGAAGTTATTTTAAATTCTTAGTTGTCAAAACCATTTTTGGGGGGTAGGATTTAGTAATTTAGTTTTGCATAGAAGAACTGGGGTACAGGCTAGAGGTGGGGCTGGGGGTGAGAGGATTCACCAGAGACAGAGTGGGGAGCACACAGGTGGATCTACTGAAATTCACTGCTAAGGGGAGCAGCAGGTGAGACAGGAGAGGTCTGCTGCACCACATGTGGGTTAACTCCCTGGCAGAGGATAAAACTCAGGCTTTCATGGTGGTAACAATGAGACTTAACCCCTACATCACCAGAGAGGCCCTGTCAAACAAACATTTTTACTTAAAATAATTATTTAAGTACATAAATAGATTGGGGAAAATTTTTTCAGAACTAGTGATAGAAGCAATGGTAGATCACAATTGAGGGGCCTGTTATTGTTCATTATTGTGTGAGAGGCCAGGCACACACAGCATTTGTTGACTCTGAATCTAACTCTTGCATAACAGGTGCACCAAAAAAGGGTAGAATTACTTGAGATAAAATAGTCTTGTCTAGTTAGGTGCTTGTTGTGTAAAATGAGGCATCAAAATTTGCTACAAATAAATATAACTGAGACAATTCCTACTTGAACAAACTATAAAACCCTGGGTTAATATACAGCCTGCCTTTGGAGAAAAAGAGAACAGTTAGATCAAGTGACTTCACATTTCAATGACAGGGTAGTCGTTCTTGTCAATTCTTTGTTCATTTCTCATTAGTTCATCCTGCACCTTTTCCTTCTGAGATGCCTTGCTTCAGGGATGAGTTCAGTCCTACATTGCTGAGGAGAGGTTTAATTTCGGGGATGCTCTGTGACTTCTCTCTTTCTAATGCTGAGCTTCTCACCCCCTTCCTCAAAGGATCTTCAAAGTGTTTGAGCCTCCACAGCATTGCTCACATCCTTGAGCAATGTCCATCTTGTTCAGAACTACTGCTACTATTATTTACAAATATTGTAGAATAAATTTACATCTTAAAATAATGTGCGAAGACTTAACAACAAGGAATTGTTGAGATTTGGGGAGGGGGAGGTTGTATCCCTACCTGACTGAGGAGCAGACTGACTATTGTGTCCAGGAGGTTCATGGCTAGTGAAAGAAGGAACCATGACTAGGACACAGGTAACTCAGCTCTGTCCTGACTCTGCTTTTACCTGTCCTAAGGCCAGTCATAGATCCTATACTGATGCAGTGAAGTAAATGTTACCATATTACAATAATACCACAGAAAATTAAAGGGAAATAAATAAAAGGGAAAGGAAATCATTAGCTAGGAAAATAAGTTACATTTCTTTGCTGTTATTTTTTCTCAGTAATTTCTAGGATTAAATTACTGAACTAGGTAGACTGATTTAAAACCTGCAGGCATTGACCAATACTAAGTAATCCTGTACCATGTGGGGCCCATGAAGTGCTTTAGCTTTTGCTGTTTTCCCAGTTTTCTCAGCCTTAATTCAGGAGCGAACAGAAATTTATGTTTGACAATTACTAAATACATTTGAAATTTTACAAAATATTCTGACAAATCACCTCATTCCAAACTATAGCTGCCTCCGAATGCAAACACCACATTTATCTTAAGGATCCAGGATATCTGAAGAATAGTAAAGGTCTGTTCAGTGTTTCTTCTACCGTAGGAAACTGTAAAATTCCACAGGCACACCATACAATGTGGCTCTTATTTAGAAAAGGAAGAGAAACTGAAGACTTGAGACAATATATTATTTGTTTTCAGTGTTTCTTACACTCAAGTTATTTGACTTCAGGCTGCAAGAAGCAAAGAGAGATAACCCCACATGAAGCTCCTCCTAAACTTCAAAACTCTGTTAAGGGTTTGAAGACAGATGTAGGATGTCTGCTGGCTTTGATAAGAAACTGTAAACCAAAGGACAGGCTTTAGGAAGTGGAAAGAAATAGTAAAGTATACTCATTACCCTACTTAGTAAAATTATGATGAAGAGCAGCTGTACTATATGTGTGAAGAGAAAGCTAAAATTCTTAAATACAGAATGTGCATCTTTGTTAACAGCAGCAATCAAGATTTTGGTAACAGGTCAAGTAGATATGTTTTAGTAAGATTTTTAAATCAAATTTGAAAGTTATAAATGTCTATTGATGTTACTCCTTAATCATTAAAAAAACAAATTGTGTGGGACAAGCTATAAAATTTTTATTCACGGCTCTCTCCTTTTAGAAAGAAACATTTTTAAAAATATACTTCTTAGCAGGGATTATGCCAAGTATGCACTTCAAAGTATGTTTCTCTTTCTTGGGAGTTAGATGCAACAAAATGTAATTGTAAAAGGTTAATGGAATTCATTCCCAACCCATTCATTAATCTGCTGGAAATATATATTAAACAAGTACTATGAACTAGGCACAATGATTATTATAAAAATTAAAAGTAGTTCTGAACTCTAATGCTTTCTCAGTCAGCATATGCTCTAGCTCTGAATTTCTGCCACACTTCACTCTTAATTAATAAGCAAATAAGAAAGAAAACAGGATTTATTTGTCGAGAGAGCTTATGTAAATTATTTAAAACTATAGCAGTTTTCATTCATATTTATAGCTTAAAGCATCAACATAAAATATTGTGAAGATTTTGCTTCTCCCTATGGATTTGATTTGTATAGACAGTAAATAATTCACACCTCTAAAATCAATTAAAATATATATACTTGGACTTTTTTATTTTACTTAATTTTATTAAAGTTGTACTTGATTTTTCTTTTTATTGAAGTTATTTGCATTGCTTTTATATTTTGATTACCTTGAACTTTATAAATATCAAAATTTTACAAACATTAGATTTATATGCCCTTCCTTAATGAGCAAAACAAATGTCAAACATTTTTAAATATAGAGAAATCTAAATTTTTAACTGTAAGTTTTAAACATAGATTTAATGCATTAATTTGAAAATATAGCTTAAAGTCTAACTTTTAAATTATATTAAACATTTAAAAACAATTTCTCTATATAGCTTAAGATACTTGATTTTCCAGAACTTGAGCTAAGTCCTTAAATCTGTTTATACTAAAAATGTTATAAAATCACATTCCAACTTAAAAGGTCTTAAAACACTGACCTGACAATCATGGAATTCATTTACATGGAAATTCTTTTAACATTAATTATTCTAATTACATGTATTTAGTTAAAAAATCTCAAGTTAATAAAAAGCACAGGAAGATCATATATCATGCTACAGTTTATTTTTAAAAAGTACATAACAGTAATTTAGAAATAATAGACTATACAATATAAAGATCCTTGTGAATTAATGAAATCTAAGGGTTTAAGTTTTACCGTTTTCACTCACATTTTCCTGACTGGGGTTCATTTTGTTAAAACCTCTCTGAAGAGGGCCTCCCTGGTGGCACAACAGGTTAAGCGCAGCACCATGAAGCTATCCAGAGCCACTGCAGCATGAGTTCAATACCCAGCCAGGGAGCTTCCCACATGGCACAGAAGACCTCTCCTGCCTTGCCCGCTGAGCCCCTCAGCAGTGTATTTCAGTCTATCTGCCTGTTCTGCTCCCCACTGTCTCTTGTAAATCCTTTCTCACACACACACCCCTCTGGCCTACATCCCAGCTTGTATGCATAAATAAATAAATCTTAAAAAAAAAACTCTCTGAAGAGAGCTATGGTATATTTGGCTTGGAGTAGCAGAGAGCAGAGATCTAGAGTCATGAACACATGGCTCTGGGTGGTAAATACCAGGCCATGGCTCATAAATCTGAAATTTAGGAAGGCTGGAAAGACTTTGTAATGAAGACTTGTGTTTAAAGAAGAACTCTGGGATCAGACTCATGGGAGAGAAGCGCCTTAGGTTGAGCCCATTTTTTTCTAGGAAACCGGAACCTACCCATCCATACCCATGCCAAAATATGACCTCTGGTTTCTAGTCCTGATTTGTGGCAATTCTGGTTTCCAAAAGAATTTAGAGCTCTTCTCTCACACAGTGAAGGTGTTTCAGTTATGGTGTCTGATTTAGGAATGTGTCTGTGTTCCCTTGCTTGGGGAAAAAACAACAATGATTCCTAAAGAGATTGTCTACAATCATTCACATAAGCTAATCTTCCCACGTTATGTAGTTGCTCCCTCCCCACCATCACCTAAGTTGGGTACAGAAACCTGAGACTGAGAGACTTAAGTGTATAAAATCAAACTGATAAAGGCCTCCTTCGTGGTATAGGGTTTAAGTCTCAGTGCTATCACCACGTGGCCTGAGTTCAATCCCTGGCCAGGTTGCTAACCCCCATGTGATGCAGCAGACCTCTCCTGTCTCGCCCACTGCTTCCCTCAGCAGTATATCTTAGTAGATCTGCTTGTTCTGCTCCCCACTCTGTCTCTGGTGAATCCTCTCACCCCCCACACCTCTGGTCTACACCCAAGGTCTTCAATAAATAAGTAAATAAATCTTTAAAAACAAATTAGACTGATGATCAACATGTCAACTGCCATGAACCTCAATCCTCCGGTGGTGCCGTTGATGGAATTAGTGAGCACATCAGTTCGTTTCACTGGAAAACTCTAAGAGGCCATGCTTACATACTCCATGGATGCAGTATCCTTCCAGGATAAGTTAGTTTGGAATAGTAAAGAAATAGGGGATAGGAAGGTAACTTATATTAGTTTTGTGTCAGAATTCTGATTTTTTTATTTTAATATATTTATATCTATATCTATATATATATATTTTTTTAACATCATTGTTCATTTTTGTACAATGTTTGATTCTCCTCTCAGGTGCAGTCCCCATAATATTTTCACCACCAAGTCACCTGTGAATCATCACCATAGTCTCTTGTGCTCTTCCCATCTCTTGTTTGAGCCTTCTCTCTTCTCCTCCCTTGCTCAATATCTCTGACTTATAGTTTGCCTGCCGGTTTTGTCTTTTTTATTCCTGACATCTTGTTTAGTTCCCCTATATTCCTCCTATAAGTGAAGCCATCCATTATCTCTCTTTCTCCTTCTGTTTCATTTCACTGGGCTTAATCCTTCCTAGCTCCATCCATGATGCAGCAAATAGCATGAATTTATCATTTTTTGATAGCTGAATAGTATTCCATTGTATCTATATACACATCATCTTGATCCAGTCATCTGTTTTGAGGCATCTAGGTTGTTTCCATATCTTCACTATTATAAAAAGTGCTGCAATAAACATAGGGCTGTAGGTTTCCTTTTGTATTAATGTTTTTTGTGTCCTTTGGGTAGATTCCTAGGAGTGGAATTGCTTGTCATACAGTAGCTCCATTTTTATTAGTTTGACAGTCCTCTACAGAGCTTTCCATAGTTGTTGGACCAGTTTGAATTCCCATCAGCAGTGTAAGAGGGTTCCTTTTTCTCCATATCCTCATCTGTTGTTGCCAGTCTTTTAAATATGGGATATTCTCACTGGTGTGAGGTGGTATTTCATTGTGGCTTTGATTTTAATTTCCCTAATTATAAGTGATATTGAGCATTTTTTCATGTATCTGTTGGCCATTTGCATTTCCTCTTTGGATAAGTGTCTTTTTAGCTCTTTTGCCCATTTTTTGACTGGATTATTTTCTTTGTTGAGTCACATGAGTGCTTTGCAGATCTTTGAAATTAGTCCCTTATCAGTTGTATAGAGTGAAAATATTTCCTCCCAATCAGTTGGGTATCTCTTTGTTTTAGTTATTGTCTCTCTTGCTGTACAGATGCTTTTTAGTTTGCTGTAGTAACAGCTGTTTATCTTTTCGTTCACTTTACTTTGCTTCTGAAGGTGAGTCCTCAAAGATGTTTCTAAGGTATATGTCATGGAGTGTTTTGTCTGTGTTTTCTTCTATATATTTTATGGTTTCAGGTCTTATGTTCAAGTCTTTTATTCATTTTTGAGTTGGTTTTTGTGTATGGTATGAGGTAGTCATCTAGTTTCATTCATATCTGCTTCACAGGGTGGATACAATGATACAGTCTATTGAGCACTTAGCACAGTACCTAGCTTACAATAAACTGAAAATTAATACTAGTGATTACAGCTATTAACCATGATATACCAACTACCAGTGCAGTTGGCAGTCATGAAAGATTTCTTAGAGGAGATAGAAATTGACCTGGACCTGTAACGGTAGTGATATTATAATAGCTGGCAACATTTTGCACACAAATGTGTTCAGTCAGCATTTTTGCTGGCTTGACTATCCTGGTGCTTCATGGAGTAATCAAGATTTTTCACTAAAAAATGGTAGTCACAAAGGATCACATGTTCTATGATTCCAATTACAGACCAGAAGAGGCACCTCTATAAAAATAGAAAATAGACTAATGGTTATTTAGCCTGGAGAAGGGGCAGAGAGATTAGGAGGTGATAGCTGAAGGACAGGAGGTTTATTTTTGAGATGATAAAATGTTCTAAAATTGATTGTATTGATGATTTTACAACTTTATGAATATACTAAAAACTATTGAAGTGTGCAAGTTAATTTTGTGAATTGTCTGTTTCAAAGTTATTATATAAAATAAACTGTTCACTAGAGGATCTCACTCTGCCTCTTTTTTAATATGGACACCGTGTTTCTGAATGTGGACTCTCCCTCTGCAGAATGCAGTTCCTATAGCATGGCTTGAGGGAGCAAAAAGAAGGACTAAGCCTTCTGCTGTGCAATTCTTTGATAGGCAGCAAGAGGTTTTTTGGACTCATACAGTTGAAATGTGTCTTAAAATGTTAGAAAATATTGCTATGAAAAGAAAATATAATTCTCTCTAGGAGAATGATTCCTTAAAACCCTCTGAAGCATTTATGTCATTTAAGAATGACCAGCAGGAGCCAAGAAAAAATATAATAAAAGTTTCAAAAAATGTGTCTGGAAAATAAGAACCAAAATAAAAGATATAATTTAACTCAAAGAATCTGTTGTATACTTCGTAGGGCTTACACTACCTTCAGATATATTAACCCTAAACTGTCAAGAATCTGTTGAGTGGCAGGCTAATAAGATAATACAAAACGTGCCTTTTAGAGTGCTGTGAAAAACAGCCACTTTTCACTTTTTCTTGTGTGTTAACTGTGTTCGCACTGTGAGCTACATATGTACACAAAATGTATACATATACTTGGAAAAGGCTCTATTTCTAGAAACAAAATTCTCTGATTCCACAGAATTTATTTCTTTGTATGATTTTCTTCTTTATACTATGTTTACATCCTATGGTGAATGTTAATACACAGATTTATGCAGAGACAGACCATTTTGTTCATATTTTCTCAAAATAAAATGAGAAAAAAATTACAGAAAGTTTTGAGTTCTTGTTACAACACATAATTCATTATTCCCACTGGACAAAGCATAAGCAAAACTCTTTCCAGTCCATTAAAGGCAAGAATTTACATAATACAGTTGGACAGTGCCTAATATCTGGACAGATGATGAAGGGTGAATGATTGAAGAATTAAAGGAGACTTGGAAAGGAGTGTGTGAATGGAATACTTGAAAAAGGCTCAGATCATGAATATGCTTGTACCCCATGTGGATTCTAATTTCTCCATACCCTGGAAAAGAGCATAAATAACCCAGATATATAGGCTGAATGTGAATTTGAATCATTCTTCCAAGACTGACCCAGGACTTCAGGCTTTTAAATAGCAATGATGGTGAGAAGGATGGTGGTTACACATGAGCTCAGTTTACTGATGTTACTAATTTGTTAACAATAGTGGCCAAATATAATGCCTTAGGAGAACGATCTGATAATTGATCAAATTGTGGCTTTCACATTGCTAAGGAACCAATTCATAAAAGACTGCTTTAGTAAGGGTACCAGATTTACATCTTTAATCCGTGAGCTGATGTCCAAAGGCAGTAGTCCTATGGACTAGTCAAATGTCTTATTGGAAACTTATCTCACTACAAATTTACAGACAAGACTTTGTAAGGTTGGGATGCCAACCTACAAGATATGTTTTGAATCAATGACCAATAGATAGAGTTCTGTTTTTCCACAAACAGACAAGTCTTAGTATGAAGGGGAAGGGGTACTTATGAGGTTTCTAAAATTGTATCTAATAGTCTTCTTGATAAATTGTTTGCTTTTGAGTTCAGGAATTTGCTTTTCTATTAGTTTAGGCCCCAGGAAGATATGTGTGTACCAATAAACACAATAATGGGTTTTGTGATAAGAAATAGGCTACATTCTGATCATTTTAGTTTCATCCTGATTCTAGGCAAAGAGTTAAAAATTATAGCTATGCTATTGTTTATTTTTTTATTGTTATTTACATTTTTTACATTGTGTATTCTCCTCAGGTAACTCACCACCAATTTACCCAGGACCCACCACCATCATCCCTTGTGCTCTTTTCTTCGCCATTTTGAACCCTTATCCTCCCCCTCCCTTGCTGGGTGTCTCTCTCTTGTTTGGTTCCTCTATATTCCTGTTATAAGTGAAACCATTTGATATTTTTCTCTTTCTTTTTGGCTTATTTCGCTGAGCATGATCCCTTCTAGTTCCATCCAGGTTGCTGCTAATTGCATGTGTTTATCATTTTTGAATGCTGAATAGTATTCCATTGTGTATATGTACCACATCTTCTTGATCCAATCATCTATTTTTGGGCATCTGGGTTGTTTCCATACTTTAAGTATTGTAAACAGTGTTGCAATA
Source organism: Scalopus aquaticus (assembly GCA_004024925.1). NCBI lineage: Eukaryota > Metazoa > Chordata > Mammalia > Eulipotyphla > Talpidae > Scalopus > Scalopus aquaticus. The sequence continues at coordinate 79,392 of PVIJ01006277.1, read as the reverse complement.
AACATGAGGGTGCATATATCCTTTTGGATTAGTGTTTTTGTGTCCTTTGGGTAGATTCCCAGAAGTGGTATTGCCAGGTCGAATGGAAGCTCCATTTTTAGCAGTTTGATGAATTCCCATACAGCTTTCCATGGTTGGAACAATTTGCATTCCCACTAGCAGTGTAGAAGAGTTCCTTTTTCTCCACATCCTCACCAGCATTTGTCATTGCCTGTGTTTTTGATGTGTGCCATTCTCACTGTTGTGAGGTGGTATGTCATTGTGGTTTTGATTTGCATTTCCTTGATTATAAGTGATGTTGAACATTTTTTCATATACCTGTTGGCCATTTGCTTTTCTTCTTCGGAAAAGTGTCTTTTTAGGTCTTCTGCCCATTTTTTGATTGGATTGTTGACTTTCTTTTCGTGAAGTTGCAGATTCAATGTTATTCCGATAAAAATTTCAATGACATTGTTCAAAGAAATAGAACAAATATTGATGAAATTCATATGGAACCACAAAAAACCCAGAATAGCTAAAGCCCTTCTGACTTAAAAGAAAGAAAATGGAGGGATTACACACTCTGATTTCAAACTATATTACAACGCCATAATAATTAAAACAGCATGGTACTGGAACAAAAAACAGGCACAAAAACCAATGGAACTGAATAGAAAACCCAGAAATAATTCTGCACATCTATGGACAACTAATCCTTGACAAAGGAGCAAAGAATATTCAATGGAACAAGGTCAGCTTGCTCAGTAAATGGTGCTGGGAAAACTGGACTGCCACATGCCAAAAAAATGAAGCTACACTACTCCTCACACCATGCACAAAAGCCAACTCAAAATGGATAAAGACCTGATCTAAGACCTGAAACCATAAAATTTATGGAAGAATATATAGGCAAAACTCTACACGATATACATCTCAGCAAAATCTTTAAAGACACAAAGCGAAGGAAGTGAAGGAAAAGATAAACGGCTGGGATTGCATCAAAATAAAAAGCTTCTGAGACAAAAGAGACAGTAACCAAAACAAACAGGCACCCTAATAATTGGGAGAAAATCTTTGCACACAATATAACCAATAACGGACTGATAACAAAAATCTACAAGGAGCTCACACAGCTATGCTATTGTTTAGCATTGACTATCAATGGTAAAGGGTAAATAGGATTTCTACTCTACAATGTGACCTGGAAACAGGATAAAACTTAGAAGAATGTAATAATATTGAGAATTAGTGAGCATGTATCAAGCCTTTATAAAAAGGTCTACCATGTCCTATCAGGAATGAAAGATTGGATCACATCACTAAGGGAAAAGTACCAACCAGCTAAGATTCTGTCCAAAAGCAAGAGAAACATGGACTAAACAGTGGAGAAGGGAATTGATAGTTACCAGATATATTGTTTGCAGAAATGAGAATGCTAGCCTGTGCATATATTTCTTCACTTTTTGAATATATATCTTCAAATATAAGTACTCACCTTTTCATTCTATTTTTATGTTATTATCTAAGGATATACTGACAGTGGTCAAATTTAACATTCCATAGATGGAGCTCATTTTTCCCTAGAAAACCAGATAAATCTTTTCCTTGATGCTGTGAGTGATCTTTTATCCTTTCAAAAAATCCTTTTTCAAGGATAACTTCATCAGTCAGTTTCTGCTACTTAAAAGCAAAGAACTCAGAACATTAATCATCTACCATGGTTTTATGGCCAATATGGGCTAAAAAGAAAGCCCAGAAAGTTCATAAAGCATTATTCAAATCCTTACATATCAAAATTAGTCAAGTCTATCCAATTCTTTTCTAACCAAATTTTATGGATTCCTTCCAACCTATTTTTAAGCTAAGAAAGAAGTATAAGATGATGTTAATAACTAATATATATTGAGTGCCTACTATGTATCAGGCTCTGATATATTTCATTTAACACTAATGAGTTATGTATTTCTATTATACCAGTATTGTCAATGGGAAATTTATGTTAAGTCCCCAAACAGCAAAAAGTAAGTAACAATGTAGTCTTAACTGTTGGATATATTGTCTTCTTAAAAATCAGCCTTTCACAGCATTTTACATCTCATTCAGAAAATGCTTGTTAATATTCACAATGCATGCATGTTGTAAATGCCTTTAATATTACAGAGTAAACATGAAACACAGCAATAACCTTCACCCATTTATGAAAACAAAACAAAATAAAAATTAAATTATCTGTTTGCAGTTCATTACCACCCATAATCTACCAAGTCTTTGTTATTGGACATTCCTCTCACTGGACACTTGAACACTCTCTGATGTAAGTAAGGCAAATTAACAAATAGTATCAAAACCATAAGAGGATACATTAAGCACAATACCAGCTCTAAATATAAAACTATAAGACATTTATTCAAAAATGTCAGTCAAAGAAGGTAAATCGAGGTGTAAATTGTCAGTCCCTTTAAACCAAATAATAAAGCTTGGATTTGTTGCCCAAGTTTCAGATGCTGCAAAGGAAAAAGTGTTTTTGGCCTCAAATCTTCTCCATTCACTTATGGACATAATATATTACAAAACAGAACATATTCATTCGACAATGAATTCACCATTAACTAGGAAATGTCTCAAAACCCTACATTTAAAAGTTACAGTTGTGCTCCATTCATTTATATTTCACTCCTGAATTAAAGGACTCAAGCCTTGTCGTTTTTGTACCAAGCCAAGTTTTCAGCAGTAAGAACAGACCAGTACCCCTTAGAGCCTCCTTCCAAGATGGCAATGTTGCTGATGGTTAGCCACCCTTTGTGTATCACCTGATTTGCAAAGATGTTTTCCTTGTGACATGACTTCTCTCCTAAGAATTTGCAAAAACAGGTAAATCTTCATGGTTGATATTGACATAGGATACATGGATGTCATTCAACAGCAGTACCTGGTCCTTTGTCTTTCCTTCTCACTCACACATAGGGTTAGCAACAATCCTTATTGTTTCCTCACAGAGCTGGAAATTTTTCCAGTTTTTTGGTACACTTCTTGACAGTTTGATTCTTTCTTTACTACATCCACATAGTGAATTTTTAGGGAAATAAAAGTACTCTATATGCTAGGATAGATATAAGTCCTGAGATATTTATCCAAACCCATAGAATGTGTAATGCCAAGTGTGAACCCTAAAGTAAACTATGCACTTTGGGTGCTTATGAAGTGTCTGTGCAGGTTCATCCTTGATTAAAAAATTTTAAAAATGCCATTCTCATGGAAGATGTTGATAATGTGGGAGGTTATGTATGTGTGCAGATAGGGCAGATATGGAAAATCTCTCTACCTTCCTCTTAGTTTCGTTGTAAACCTAAAAATGGTCTAAAACTAGTCTTTTTTAAGAAAGAAAAAGTACTATTTTAAAAATTCTAAAGGTGACTGGAAATGCTTAATGTTTCTTCAGAGCACTCTCAATATTTGAGTGTGATCAACCTGGGAAATGTTTAAATGTGATGGCTGCAAGCTCAAGTTCAGTTGTAAACAGGGGGGAAAAAACCAGATTATTACATCTCTGAAAAGGAGGGGGTAAAGATAGAAAAACGTTATTCTTTCTGTTCTCCCACAATCCTACTGCTTACACAAAATAAAATTAATTGATTGACCAAGGCAAAATATACCTGGAGTTTCTTCCACATTATTCCCCAGGTTGGTTTGTATCTGCAGTTGACTTTTGCAGATCTGTTTATCTTACAAGTTAACTCCCCTCAAAGTAAAAACTTAACATAAGTACATGGCTTATAAAACCTTTGACTGGCTAGCCTATCTGAGACTTCTGCCACTTCTTATTCCCCATATACCTCTCTAGAACAAACTCTACTCTCCAATAATTACACAATACTAACAGTGTTCCCTAACATGCCAAGCTTTCTCTCCATTCCTGACCTTCACATATACATTCTTCCATCTGCTGGAATCTTCCCATCCGCTAGAGCCAACTGCTGTAACTGACAAGCTCCTATCATTCTTCAGATCCCACCCAAAAGCTGAGACTTTTTGCATGGGCTATTGCTTCCTCTTTGCTCCACTTGAATACTGTGCAGGCCCCCATTATATAAATCACTTGACTGAATTACAGTAATATTTTTTGCTTGTCTTTCTTACCAGACCATAAGCCCCTGGTGGGCAGTAGATTTGCTTTTATTTACTTGTTTTGCCAAGACCCAGCTGTGTGCTTTGCACATCATTGGCACACAAAATGCCTGATACATCTTAGGTCAAAAAAAGTCAAGCAGTTCTGAATGGGGAAAGAACAACAACAGTCTTATCTATCTAGTCTTTCCCTTTGTTGCATCACTTAATTTTGTACCTGAAAGTGCTGTCAAAACTATGGCAGTTTTGTTAACTCTTATATACCAGAGCCTAATGGTCAAGTACACTGATTATGAAGATCAAGAATTCAGATTTCCTATTGTAATGCCAACATTTGTAAGACATGTAATCTCAAGTATTGTACCTATACTATTTAATCAGTGAAATGGGAAAAATATAATAGCTAACTTATATCAAGCATTTACCATGTCCCAAGCAATTTTTTTACACAATATATTTAATTCTCCCAACAAATTTGAGGTTTAAGTATCAACCTCTTTAACAGGCATGGAAACTAAAGAACAGAGAAGTTAGATAACTTGATCAGCTCACACAGCTCATTAGTGGTGGAACCAGAACTCAAACTCAAGCAGCCTATTTCCAGAGCCCATCACTTGTTGTGATCTTGTACTGCTGCACTGCAATAATATTGCCAGATGCAAGTATTAAATGATGCAGGTACATAGCTTAGCACCCAGTAAGCTTTTTGCAGATGGCAGTTATACTTCTTGTCATTTTAACAATTCAAGCTTGCTGCTTACTTCAATACCAGGTACCAACAATTCTACATTTTTATTTAATGCTAAAGGTGATGAACTAGAAATTTCATAAAAACACACCTTAACTTATATCCAATTAATCCAGTTCAATTAAATCACCATAATTTAAATGAAAAACAAAATCACACTATGGGCAGATTTGTTGTTAGTCTTTTCTTCCTTTTCCTATAGTGTAGTGAGGTCAAAAAAAGTATTCTCATGTGTATCTTTAACAAGTTGAAATGTGAATTTTTGAAGTACTTCAAGTAACAGGGGGTGTTGAAAGCATAAATTTTGGGCCTCCCTGGTGGTGCAGCAGTTAAGCGCTACACTGTGGAGCTGTCAGCAGCAGCAACACGAGTTCGATGCCCGGCCAGGGAGATTCCCACAAGGCCCGGCAGACCTCTCCTGCCTTGCCCGCTGCTCCCCTCAGCTGTGTATTTCCATCGATCTGCCTGTTCTGCTCCCCACTCTGTCTCTGGTGAACTGTCTCGCTGCTCCATGCCTCTGGTCTGTACCCCAGCTTGTATGCATAAAAATAAATGAATCTTAAAAAAAAAAAGAAAGCATAACTTTCCCCCAAGACTATTATAAATTCTTCTAGAGGTGAATCCAACAATGGGTCAGATTAAAAGGCTCAAGATACTCAAAGCTAGAGGTGAGATTACAGTAGTATGGTTCATTACAAAACAAGTATGGCTGGAAGTACACTGAAGAGGGAGCTTTCTTCAGCTACATTACCAAACTCTCTAGAAAAATCAGTCAATCCAATAGCCACATATAAAATAATTGCAATGCTGGAGTCTGCCTAGAAGAGTTATAGTCCCACATTTACAGGGTGTGCCCTCTTGGAACAGAATATATATAAGCAATGGCAGAAATAGCACCAGGAAACGCTTTCACAAAAATTTCTGTGGTAGGAAGGAAGACATGGAAGATGGAAGTATCACTACAATCTCATATTTAAACTCTTGCCTGTATTAAGTAACTGCAACCAGTTTATCAGTACTGTTTCAGAGGTTAAAAGCAAAACATTTCAATTACAGTTAGAAGATACAAAGAATAAACTGTTATTGTATTAATATGTAAATAAAATCTCATATACAAACAAGTTAATTGTAGATAAAAGAAGCCACAAGAGGACCTACACAAAGGTTTTTTAATTGTTTCAGACTAAAGTCATTAAAAACAGGATCAAACATTTAAACAGCTCAAATGCCAGGTTAGTGATCAGGTCAGTAAAAAGTACATAAAGCAAGTGAAGAAATGCAGTTTATAAAGTAGTGAGGCAGCAAATTTTTATTGGAAAAGCCAGTGAAGTAAAAGGCAAATTGGGTTCTGATCCCAGCTGTGTCACTTAAAGTCTGTATTGCATCCTTAGGCTCCAAAGTCTATTTTCTTCTCTAGTTTTGCCATTTAAATTAAGAACTAGATGTTACTCTATGATTTTAGTGCAGAATTCACATTCAGTAAACAAATTACAGTGTGATAGTACGTGCTGCTTTTAAAGGCCCAGCTCTTTTTCTAACTAATAAATGGATTTTTCATGGGTGGCAATAGAAGATCTAAGCTCTGCAATTTATGACTCACACTAGTTCTTATTCCATTGCTGCCATTCTATTCCACATTGCATAATGTAATTGGAAAAGTAAAGCAAAAATGTCAAAAATATTCAATTGAGAATCAGAAATATATAATTTTAAGAATATTCTTTTGATTTTCATTATCAGCAAAAAATTGTTTACTTTCTAAGCTGATTTCTTCTCTTATCCTAGCTGGTGGTGCTATCATCATTTCATTTAATCAAGCAAACTAGAAACATAAATCAACTCCTCTTTCTCCATTACAGTCCGCAACCAAGAAATTATCAGCTTACCATTTTCTATCCTAAATTTTCAAGCAGATTACTTTCACACACTCATTACTTCCACTGCCTTCAAGTCTTTACCACATCACAGTTGTGTTACAGCAGCAGCAACCCCACAAGTAAATTCTCTTCATCTGAATAGGTCCACTTTACAGAACTACCATAATAATATCATCTAAAACACAAATCTGACCCATTCAAATCCCTGGCTAAAGTAATGTGACTCGCTTCCCATTGCTGACAGGATAAATTACATCCTCCTTAATGTGCCACTAAAGTCTCTGTGATCTAATCCCAGACAGACTCCACGATGGCTAGTATTGTTTATTTCTTGTTCCCCATGGTATCCACAAGTACTCAGCAAAGTTTCTGATGGATAATAAGCATCACTTAATATTAAACCAATAATATCCATTAAATTTTGTTAGCTGAACATGTACATAAATAACTCTTTTGGTCTTGTTTCTGACACTCCCTACTTAACAATTTGTTCTCGAGCAAGATCAAAGGGTGTTTAATTACCCACATTATCCAGCTGGTTAGCCCTCTGTCTCCTTCTCCCCTTTGGTTTTCTTCTACTTCTCTTTTAGTGTACAGCTGGAACACTGATTACTCCAAGAAGCTTTCACAAATTCTCCAGACCCCCCAAATATCCTGTGAGACATCATTAAAATTGAACTAAAGGTGACATGAAGTTATAAACCATGTTCCTATTACCACAATGTAGGAAGTGTCCAATAGCTGTTAGATAAGTGAAATGGTAATTCTAATACAGGTACCCCATATATATATATATAGATATATATATATCATTTATTCAGTGTTAGATCAGCTCATATTCACAAAATCTTCTTCTTCATATAAATGCATCTTTCTATGAAAACAATTAGATGCATAAATTCTGATTTAACATCTTCAAAACAGGTCTTAAGACTGATTTGTTGTTATCAAACACTAATCAAAGATTTACTATCTTTTTTGGTCAGTGTTCTCTGAAGAATCTATCTAAAATTCGTATCTATGCAATCATTTAAAAAGAGATGATTTCAAAAGTGTTATAAAAATAAAGGCAATACATTAAGTTATCATTGCTGCTAGATAAATAATGTATCTTTTTTTTTTTTTTATACAAGCTGGGGTACAGGCCAGAGGCATGGGGTGGCGAGAGGGTTCACCAGAGACAGAGCGGGGAGCAGAACAGGCAGATCAGAAATACACTGCTGAGGGGAGCAGCGGGTGAGGCAGGAGAGGTCTGCCACACCATGTGGGATTCTCCCTGGCCAGGCGTCGAACTCGCGTCGCCACTGCCGACAGCTCCACAGCGCAGCGCTTAACCGCTGCACGGACCAGGGAGGCCCTAATGTATCTTTTCTATATGAATAACATGGATGTGATCTTTATTTGGCTGATGTGCTGACCACTGATTAATACAGACATAAGAGGTGTATGAAATGCTATTAAATTGATCTGAGTGTGGCCTCTTAATTTTATAGTTAGTGATAATGTTTGAAATGTCTGTATGTATACATACTTACAAATACATTATAGTGATAGACATTGAAATGACAAACCTCATAGTGTGTTTTCAATTTCTGTATAAATCACATGATTTTTCTAGTAAAACTAAATTTAAAATGAATTTATTTCATAAGTAATCACCAAACGCTATCAGTAAGGGAATTACTACATACTTAATAAACATATTTTTGCAATATAAATTAAATAGCATAAATGCATTTTGATATTTTCTCAAAATAGCTAACAAGAAAGCTAAGGAAATACTGCATTGTTTAGCCAGCTGAATTCATTTATGCTTTTGCAAGTATTTTTGAGCCCTACTATGTATAAGGTACTAGAGTAGACATAAGAAATAGAAAAAAAAAATACAATTATCTTTTAAAATTAATCTATCTCAAAATGTGTATAATTTATAGATCTTTCTTGTGGTCTAATCATGTGAAGTATTAAATAGAGCAAGGAATCTGGAATGTATTTTGTAATTAAGTTTAAATCACAAATAATTTGTGAGCTTAAAACAAATATCTAGAAGCTATGAATGACTATCTATAATCGAAGCAATGAATGAATATCTAGAAGCAATAAAAAGGATAGACAAAGGGTATGAGACTAACCAGGAGACTACTACCATACTTCAAGAATGAAAAAATGAGGGCCTGTAGCTATGGAATCAAATTATGACCTACTGAACCCTTCATTATTATACGTTATTGATTAGGACAAAAAAAATTCATTTAATTTCCCTTTGGAGACATTTGGTCTGGCAGATTTTTTTATAATCACAATTTTTTACTTGTATCATAAAACTTACTATGCTGTATTTTAATTATATACTTGTATGCTTTCTTCTTAGCTAAATCACAACTCCCTTGAGAGGGTGGAATGTGTCAAAATCTCTTCAAATCCCCAGTGTTTAGCATGTAACTACAATAAAGTAGGAACTCTCTATAGAAATTTTTTGAGGGCATTATTTATTAATTTACATAGTATTGTTTGCATGAGACCCCCAAAGGAGAAACAGCAGTTACTATGCTCATGATATAATAAATGGTTGTGCTTTTATAGAGAAATTCCATTATTTTTATCTTATGAGGAATAAATTTTTTTTAATTCTTTCTGTTTTCTTCTTTCCCATTGTCTTTTGAAAAAAGCAACTATATTCTCAAAAAACAAGTGTATAGACTCTCAGGACATTTATTTTGTATGAAATTCTCAATTTCTGTTTCCAACTTGTTTTTGCTTCCTTATTTCTACTTTCCTCATTTCTCCTATTAATTTCAAATTATTTTCTCTTCTTCAGTTGCTTACATTTATGTAAATCACCTTAATTTTATTTTAAACAAACTGCATTAAAATTAAGCAAGTAGGAGATGTTCAACAAGCATCGTTTCAATAATTAAAGACTAGAATACATTATTGAATTAAAAATTAAATTAAATTTACATGTACCTTTTTTAAATTGCCTTATGTTAAATTATTATGTACATTTGAACCTTTTATCATTAATACAAGCTCAATAACAAAAATTATGGTTCTATTAAAGAGCTACTCCACTGATATTCTATTTTACCTTTATAATACATATATTGAAACTTTTTCCATGGGCTAATTCTAGGATTTAGCAGTTTAATTAATAATACGAGGTTTCAGTATTGTGCTATTAAAATAAAAGTATAGCTTGTATTCTTCCATGTGAAGTAACTGTGTTCTAACTACTCAGGCTATTTAGACTAAATTCCTTTGAATTTTTATTACAGATGACTCTTACTATTCATACTTTAATAAATTTAAGCCACATGAGGGAAAAAAAAACCTGTGGGAAACTTTAGGAGTCGTGGGTGGAGTGAGGATGCAGAGTGTTTTTTCAGGATTCCCAGAACTTCAGTTAGCTGACATGTGCAATAGCTAAGGCATTAAAAACAATAACAAGTGTTCCTTTTGCAGACAATAGTTTGTACTACAAAACTAAAGTTTAAAAAGTAAAGTAGGCAACAAAATTATTCAGACGAATTTAGCTAGAAATGACTAACCAAGGAGAACATTTCTATGAAAAGTTTTCACAGAATAAAATTTCTTGGCTCCTTAATATCTGTACATTTAACCAAAACTAAGAAAGGATTAATACATTAAGCTACATAAATTATATCATATTAGTAAATCTCCTGCTTTCTGCACATTATCCTTGTGCAGATTTCCTATTGAGAAATACCGTCTATATTTTATTGAAACTTAAAGTTTTAGCAGTTATTTATCATAATGTCTATCCTGAATATATAAAGCTAAGCATATGATCTCTTCACTACTAAATTTAGTGATTTTTTTCCTTAAATAACTATTATACATTGAGGGGTATCCTTTCATTTATAAGTGTGATGAACCGAACTTAGAAGAAATTATATCCATTTTATCAAAAAATATAAGACAGTCATCCAGATGTGATCTTTTGGAAGACTTAATCTCTGAAGAGGAGGTTTTAACAAATATTTATTTCTTATGAACCTTTTCAAAGGTCAGCACTTTTCACAGAGATTTTTAAATTTTACCCCCAAATTACTTAACGGTTTATGGAATATTGAGGTACATGAAATGATTGAGTATATGTAAGCATATTGCTTTTTAAAGAAAACAATAAATTCAGAAGATAAAACATCAAATTTTCATAAAGACAGATATGCTAGGAAGTGAATTTCAGACATTCCTCTGAAAGATTATTTTCCAATTTAGCAACATATTTCATCATTCCATTGCATCATTATCAATAAAGTATAGCTTTGTTTGCAATCACTAATATGTTGAAAACATGACAGACTCAGACATTCTAGTCAAACATTATAAAAATTATATTCAGATCTTTTCAAACTTCTACAGTGATCCCTTGCTCTACGTAAATACTATAATAATTTTATGAATTTAGTTTTTATTATTTGAATACAGCCTTATGTTAATTAAATTAAAAATTAAAGCATGATAAGGGAATTAGGGAAAGAAATCAGTTTGTCACTAGAACTCTAGAGGATTCTTTTCATACAAATTATGTTGGAAAAGATTTAAAATAATATAATATTTAACAGAGTTTTTACTCCCTCTTGTGACAGCTAAGTGAAATGTAAGTGCTGTTAGATAACAGTACTTTTAATGAAATTCACAAAACTTACCTAGATTACGAATATTCATTAGAATGTATTTACTATAAAATCTTTGTACACGTAAAAAAGAATTCATTGAAAGAAAATAAGTGCAATAGATCAAAAATTAACTTTACAATTTTTAAATATAAATTTCTTCCAGTTTAGTGGGGAGTACATATAAGTAAAAATAATTTTTTTTTAAATGGGGAAGTGCCATGCTATCATTATAACAGCAAGGAAAGCAAAGCAGAGAGGCCTCTAGTCCCAAAGTTAGAGAATGGCTTCACATGAAATGTGATGCCAAATGAAAGAGAGAAAGGAAGAATGTTCCAGGGAGTATTCCTGAGAAATGGACAAATATTTAAAATTTGTAAGCAGTGGGATATTTTGAGATGGTTGTTATGAGGCAACGGAGAATGACAAAGAACCTTTAAGTTAAATTCAGGAATTTGGACAAGGATAAAGCTAATAAACTAATAGGCTAATAATGGAGTGACAAAATCTAGTAGGCACTGAGACATACCACAATAGAGAACTGTTTGGAAAGAAGCCAGGTTGGAAGCAGGAAAACTGCCAGGTTGGAAGCAAGACACTGTCTCAGCAACCAAGAAAGTAAGTGGTTGTTCGATCTGAGGCCACAGATGTAGCAATACTGAGAAGTGGACAAATTTTTATATAGAGAGACTGCAGGATTTTTGAGATATTTGATGATGAAAGGAGGAAGAAAAAGAATTCAGCAGAAATGTTCCTTTTTCTGTCTACTGAATGAAAATGTCATTCGTGATATACGAAACAATAAAGAAAGTTTAGGTGAAGGTGGGTAAAATTTAAAAATTTGCTATCTCAGGAAATATGTTAGTTTGAATTCTCAAATGCAGATAGTTTTTTTTTTAAGATTTATTTTTATTTATGCAAATAATAACTGGGATGTAGGCCAGAGGTGCAGGGAGGTGAGAGGATGCAGAACAGGCGGATCTACTGAAATACGCTGCAGAGGGGAGCAGCAGGCCAGGCAGGAGAGGTCTGCTGCTCTATGTAGGTTACCTCCAAGCCATGTAGGTTACCTCCCAGCCTGGATCGCGATCGAACTCATGCTACCCTCAGTGGGCTGCACTGTGGTTGCGCTGAGACTTAACCCCAAGGCCATCAGGAAGTCCCTCTTATTGTTGTGTTGATGTGCATTTTCCTAATAATAAGAGACAATGAGCATCTTTCAAGCGTCTGTTGGGTGTCACCCTGTCTTTAGAGAACTGTCTCTTCAGATACTCTACCCAATTTTTAATCACCTTGTTCATTATTTTGTTCTTAATTTCATTTTCTACCATAATGTAAACATTCTTTTTTCAGAATTTTTTGTTAATTTTCTCAATTCTAAGGTCTATAGATTCATGTATAGCCTAAAAGTTTAGCCAATGAGGAACAAGTCAATGACAGCAATTATTAAATCTAATTTCCCTAAATATGTTTTCATTGTGAAACTACAGTTGATAGAGTAAATCAGTACAAATCTTCCCCTACTGTGGTCAAATGCAGCTTTTTTTCTTTATTTGCCATAAATTGGAAAATAATGTAAAGAAGTTCCAAAAAAGACTGGATTATAACTAAATTTTAAAATACAAACACAAAATACATATAGCATGAGGTGTATTTCAGCAGTAGACCCAGAAAGATAAATGATGACTCTGAACCATCTAAGTTCTAGAGTATTTATTTCTGTTGTAGAGGTGCTGATAAACAGTCAAGCAAATATGACACTCATTTTGTGTCTGTGTTCCCAAGTACATTTTGGTTTGTGGGAAAAAACACTGTGTCCCAAAAAACAGGAATACTAGGTTATGTTGGCTGTTACATTTCTTACTGTCAAATAACACATTATATAAAGCTTTCTCTTTTACATATTTAAGTCTCCTGTGGATTTTGTCAGTGTGAGTCATCTAACACATCTGACTAATTTTAAGCTATTGACAAGGTTGAGCCTCTGAATCTGTAATACTGGATCAGAGTGAAATCACCAGTGTTATAAATCTACCTGTGTTGTTCTCTTGATGACCAAATGTTCTCCCCAACCTCAACACTTCTCAATCTCTGTAACAGAGTTCGTTGTTTATAAGAGACTGAATACAACACAGGTAACTGATAGGTTTTCCTTGTGTCAATCAGGATGTGATCAGTATATTAGCATTACAATTAAACATTTATATCAAGACTTTCTCCTCACGTGATTCATTAACAGAAAAAAATAGAAAAAAATGACCATAGTTACGACTGACTTTTATTTTAACAGCCTTCACTGAAAATTTTCTAAAAGTGAAAGCATTTTGGTCCTGATGAATAATAGGGGAATCAATGTAAGATATTTAAAGCAAAGTTTTAAGATATTTTAACGATTTTATGATATATATCCAGAAATCAATAAGCCCTGTACCACACACCTTTCCTCACATGCCTGAGAGGAAGGAGGACAAAGAAATCAATAAAAGGACCAAGAGGAGAAAGAAAATCAATGGATACCTTATTAATATCAGAGCGAAGTACAGAATCACCCAATGCTGTGCTGTGCTCCTAAGGTCATGGAGACTTATGAGAAGCCATGGACAATCCACTTTTACCTGCCATGATTTTCTTTCACCACCCCTTCCATTCACACAAACATCCCTGAATACAAAGTTTGGTATCTTACCATTTTCTGAATAGCTGTATAGATAAAGAAAGTTGAGAAGAGAATGAGTTTGATCCTGGGTAAAATTACTATACAACTTTACAAAGTAGAAAACAGGCAAGAGAGAGCAGAGGCTAGTTTAATGCCATTTAAGGTCTGGAAACGTACACTTAATTGTAGCCAAATAGAGTGTCTGTTTGGCTAAACCTACAATTAAATGTGCCCAAACAGTGTTGGTGGTCAAAGGTACTAGCTGGTCAAGAGACACAGGTAGAGGCAGGGTTGGCACAGAGTGGGTGAGATGAAAATTCCCCTAAGACTAAAATTAAAAGGGAAAGAACACAAGTTTTGGCTCCTCAGGAAACTGTGACTCTGTTTATTCTTATTTAGTTTTATGCTTTCTAGATGATTCTCAATTTTTAAGCTGTTAAATATAGGTAAATTCTACTAGGAATTTTATGAAGATTAAATAAATGGCTAGAATAGTGACTCACATGATGGCCATTATTATTAAACATTATAGGAAGTGTTATTACAGAACATATATACTTTGCTTAAAGGAGAGTGTATCTAAAATATGGAGAAACAGTTTCTTTAATTTGTTATGTTTGATAATACTGGTCAACAATTTTTTACAAAAGGCATGTTACTGAAATAATATTAGTCATTTCCTATCAATTTGTATGTGCTCAACACGAATATGACAGTCAAATTCTAATTTTGGCTCTAGTTTTTTTTGTAATCTGCAATAAACTGATGTTTACATCACGAAATGCATGCCAATAGTAATAGGCCTACGGTTAATACCTGTAAAAATTCAAATCACAGATTACTTCTTAGATTTCTTCACTTGTCTCTTGTACAGCTGTTCAGGAGCATCTCTGAGGAGTGTCCAGCAGTAGTCAGCCAGCATTATAATAGATCATTTTCCCTGGTATCTTTGTTCCATTGAGGAAATATCTTGATGAAAATGTTCACCATGTTCATCACTAGCCATACCACAGTTTCAAGGAAGAAATCCAGATGGGAATGTAAGAAGTGGATCTGTAGAGACATATTGCAGCCAAGTTTCTGATACTGCATCAGCATGTCCTCTACTAGTTCCTTGTAGTTTTCTGCCCTAACATTCCCAAGAAAGTTTGTAGACACTAGGCGAAAAGCATTCCATGCTTGTTTTGCATCACCCTGCAGCAAGTTGTTGAATGGGTCATCTTTGAAGAACTCTTGAATCTGAGGACCCACAAAAACTCCTTCTTCAATCTTTGCTTCACTTTCAATATAAAGTAATTGTGACACTTCTAGAAAATTCCATTGTTGGAGTCTTAATCCTAGCAATTCTGCCTTGTTCTTGTATAAGTCCAAATCACAAACCAGGTCATTTAGTTCTTCCTGTGTTGTCTGTGTGGAGTGATGATGCACCACAGTGAAAATCTGGGTCACTGTATGCTGAGGGAACAGGAGAACAACAGGTCGGCTCCCCCTTGTCCTCATCAGATGAATCAAGAGAATATTCTGCTGGAGGTTCTGGAACAGGAAGTCCCTCACCATGTGGAACTGGTCTCAGTGCAGATGGAATGTTTGGGTAGACTCTTCTCGACTTCTTTTGCTTCATAATTCCACCAGAAAGAAATTGAGACTTTTCTTCTGATTGGCAAATGTCACTTCCCCACAAATAGAGCAGAAATTGTCCACGCTATTCATGCACTTTTGAGGCATTACCGTTCTGTATTGTGCCTAAATGGATAAAATAATAACAGTTCTGTGGAACAGTAGCTTAAACGTCTCACACACAGTCTGAAATATTTTCAATGCTCAGCCTTTCCGACAGGACTTTGCGTAGTGCACTGCTGACATCAGCTTACTTCAGCAGCTGCCTGGCAGTAGTACTGCATTGCATCAGAAAAGGATGATGCCATCAACTCTGGATGATGTGTGCATGATGGTATTATGCAATGCGATGCAATATTACATCATTCTAGGTTGATTTAGGATGTTATTGCAGTCCTACTGGATAAATTTACATGGTGAAACATATAAAATGAATTATATGAAATATCTTCAAAACGAGAACTGATAAAAAATTTTCAGCACACCAAGGTACTACAGATTAGGGCCTTATTAAGTCAGTAACAATCTCAATGTTGACCAGTGTAATCATTTATTTAGCATTGTCATGGATACTAAAAAGAGCTTTAAATATTTCACTTAAGAATAATTTTATTGCTTTGATTTATTACCAAGATCACTGTAAATAATAAAAGCTTAATTCTCTATCTAAGGTCTGAATTGTTCTCTCATGTACATCTGTTTCTGTCAATATTGAAGAGTTTCTTAGAACATTCATTTGGGATCAATCTAGGCATACTAAATATGTGTTTAACCTACTACATTTGTTTTGATAAATAATCTTAGTCTTAGTCTCTAGACCATTTATTTCCTTGTCAGGGAAATATATACAAGCCTTTTTTCATTTTCTGAAAATTAATTTTATTCAATATCTCCACCCCTTGGGATTTAGTCATGCCAAAGGTTGCATAGCATCAGATTATTTCATCATGAAATTGTGAAATGAAATATTATTCTGCCAAAGACCCTTGATTATTTCTTTTTCTATCCAGAAGCTTCTTAGTGTAACATAGTGCAACTTGATTTTTGGTTTTGTTGCTTGTGATTTTGGTGTCAAATCCAGAAAAATCATTGCCCTGACTAATATAAAGGAGCTGCTTCCCTCTGTTAAATTCTTAGGAATTTTAACGTGTTATATTTAAGGTTTTAATTCAGGTTAATTTTTTGAGTATTACTGAAGTGCAATCTCATTTTTCTGCATGTGATTATCCAATTTTCTAGGACCTCTTGATGAAGAGACTATCTTTTATCCATTGAGTATACTTGAATCCTTCATCAAATATTAGTTCACCATGTATGTGTGGATTTATTCCTAGTTTCTCTATTTTGATCCATTAGTTTTTGCTACTATCCTTCTAGTATGGTTTGAAATCTGGAAGTGTGATGACTCCAGTCTTATTATTCTTACTCATGATTTTATTGGCTTTCAGATTATTTTGAGTTCCCATTTAAATTTTAGACTGTTTTTCCTATTTCTGGGAAAAAATGCCATTGGAATTTTGCTATGATAGGGATTTCATTGAATCTGTAGATGATTTGGGGTAGCATAGACATTTCACAATATTCATTATTCCAATTAATAAAGATGCAACATCTCCATTTGTTTGTGTCTCTAAATCCCCTTCATCAAGATCCATTTTTTTAAGCAAGGCATATAGTTTTCATTGTAGAAATCATTCACTTCCTCAGTTAAATAAATTGTACTATTTTTTTGGCTTTGTTTAGATAAGCTATAATTTATATGTAGCATTGTATTAAT
This sequence comes from Scalopus aquaticus, assembly GCA_004024925.1. Taxonomy (NCBI): domain Eukaryota; kingdom Metazoa; phylum Chordata; class Mammalia; order Eulipotyphla; family Talpidae; genus Scalopus; species Scalopus aquaticus. Next base: position 61,973 of record PVIJ01006277.1, on the reverse strand, counting down.
TTTAGATGTACAACTTAACAATTTGAAAGACTGCTAGAATGATTGCCACAACAGCTTTATTTAACATCCATCATCACACATAGTTAAAAAATTTTTCTTGTGATAAGAATAATTAAGTGGTACTACCTTAGCAACTTTCAAAATCACACTGCAGTATCATTAACTATGGTCACCACACCATATGTTAAAACACCAAGACTTAGCATTATAATTGGAAATGTTTGCCTTTTGTCTCCTTACTCATTTATCCTTCATCCCATATCTTGCCTCTTAAAACCACTTATATGTTCTTTATAACTTTAGTGGGGTTCATTTGATTCCACATATAAATAATAATATACCCTTTTTGTCTGACTTATTTCAAGGTTCATACTTTTTGTTGCAAATGAGAGGATACTCTTCTTTTTATGGCTGAATAATATTTCATTGTATATAAACACCACATTAAGTGTAGACATGCTTCTGTTATTGTTAGTTTGTTTCCATGTGTTGGCTTTGTCAATAATGTTTCAATGAAATGGGAGTGCAGATGTCTTTGAAGATAGTAATTTCATATCCTTTGAATCAATAGGTAGAAGTAGAGTTGCTGACCACAGCAGTTCTATTTTTAATTTTTTGAAAAATTTCAATAATGTCTTTCTAATGATTATACCAATTTATATTCTCACTACCAGTGCACAAGGTTTCCAATTTCCCTACATTCTCATCAGCACATATTGCTTCTTGTATTTTTGAGAAGTCATTCTAATATGTCTGGGGTGATCCAGTTTGCTTTTTATTTGGGCTACTACTGATTATTAGAGACTTTGAACACATTTACATACACAGGCATCTGCTTCATAGTAATATTTCAGTTAATACTGGACCACATACACAATGGTGATATCAAAATTTGCATTGTTTAATGATATCATAGTACTAGTAGCAGCCACAGACATTTCATGTATATCCTGTCTCTTGATAGCATCATTTTCCCATCTACTTGATTTAATTTTATGTTGTTTTGTGTATGGCCCCTAAGTATAAAAATCTACCACTCACATTGCCAGTAGAGGCCAAGTTGAGCGATTAATCTGGAAACAAAATTAAAAATGATTTAGGAAATGAAAGTAAAAAAGCAGTTTATAAAGTAAAAAATGCACCATAAGCCAAGGTTAATTTATTAATAGAAAAAAAATTAGCAAACATAGCCCTGCTACGCAGTGTTTATAAAGCCTACAGTAGTGTGCAATAAAGTCCTAGATCTTCACATTCACCCAGCCGCCACCATCTAGGTTTGTGTAAATACATTCTACAATGTTTGCACAAAGATAAAATCACCTAACAAGGCATTTATCATAACATTAAGGGACTATAGCTGTCATTAAGAAATGCGTGATTATGTTTTTTGCCAAAACAATTTAAAAATAAAATTGTATTCTGGTCCTCTGCCTGCAATTTTCTATTTGAATTGCTTGTGGTTTTGCTGTTGAATTGTTTAAGTAGATTATGTTAATTTTTGGATATTAAACATTTAGCAAATATATGATTTGCAAATATTTTCTCTTATTTAGTTTATTATCTTTTCATTTTGCTGATGGTTTCCCTTGCTGTGCAAAAAATGTTTAGTTTGATGTGATTTCTATTACTCCTTCTTGCATTTGTTCCCTTTGTTTCTGCTGTCAAATCTAAGAAATCATTTTCAAGACCAATATCAAGGAACTTAACTGCTATGTTTTCTTCTAGGAGTATCATGGTTTCAAGACTTACATTCAAGTCTCTAATTCATGTGGAATTGATCTGTGTTTCTGGTGTAGCATGGGGTCCAGTTCTGTATGTAACGGTCCAGTTTTCCCAGCACCATATATTGAAGAGACTGTCCTTTCCCATCCCATATTTTGGTTCCTTCCTCATGTTATGGAAGCTTTCAGTCATAATTTCTTCAAATGTGTTGTCTACTTCTTTCTCCTACTCCCTATTTTATTCTCTTTCTCCTTGTCTTCCTCCTTCTCCTTCTCCTCCTTCTCCTTCTGGAACACCTATAATGAAAATGTTAGGTTCTTCACATCTATGACTTTTATGTAGTACTTCCTTATATTTTCTGTTTCTCCGTTGAAGTTCTCATGTTCTCCATACATTGTACTCCTGAACTCAGTGACCATTATTTGGAACTCTTTATCTGGTAAATTAATTGTTTGCATTACATTAAAGTCTTCTACCGAGGTTTTAAATTCTTTTGTTTAGAATATATTCCTCTTTTTTCATCTTGATTAACTGTCATGGTATATAACCCTTTTAATATATTGTTGAATTTGGTTTTCAACTACTATTTATTCAAATAATATTTGAATAATATTCCTTGAGAATTTTTACATCCATATTCATCAGGACATATTGGTCTGTCTATAGATTTCTTAGTGAATTTTATCTGGTTTGGTATCAGGATGATGCTGGCCTTTAAAATGAGTTTGGAACTGTTCCTTGATCTTCAAGTTTTTGGAAGCATTTGAGAAGGATTGCCATTAATTCTGGTTTTGGGGTTGGTTGGTTTCTTTGCGTAGAACTGGGGTGTAAGCCAAAGGTACAGAGGGTAAGAGGATTCACCAGAAACAGAGTGGGGAGCAGAACAGATTTACTGAAATACACTGCTAAGTGGAGCAGCAGGCGAGACAGGAGAGCTTTACTGTGCCATATGTGGGTTAGCTCTCTGGCCTGGGATTGAACTCAGGCTGTAGCAGTGGTAGTGCTGAGACTATCCCTTGGCCACCAGGGAGGTCCCTAATTCTTTTTTAGATGTTTGGTAGAATTCACAAATGAAGTAATTTGACTCTGGGGTTTTCTTTTTTGTGATATTTTTGATTGCTCTTTTAATATGCTTACTCATTTTTTGGTCTGTTCAGCTTCTCTTCCTAATTCAGTCTGGGGAGGTTGTATGTATCTAGGAATCTATCCGTTTTTCTAGGTTGTCCAATTGTTGACATACAATTGTTCATAACAGTCTCTTATAGTGAGATGTTCTATCAGTTGCATAAATTATAATATCAAAATATCAATTCTAATATCTCCTTTTTCATTTTGATATTATTTTCTTGAGACCTTTCCCTTTTTTTCTTCAGTAAAGGTTTGTCTATTTTATTGATCTTTGAAAAACCAGCTCTAGGTTCCCTTGCCTTTTGCTTTTTTTTCTAGTCTCTGTTTCATTTTTTCCTACTCTGGTCTTTGTTATTTCCTTCTTTCTGATAAGTTTAGGCTTTGCTCTTCATTTTCTAGTTCCTGATAGTGCAAAGTTTGGTTGTTTATTTGAAGCCTTTCTGTTTTCTTGATATATCCTTTAATTACTATGAACTTCCTTCACAGAATTGCTTTGCAGCAACCCATAGGCCTTGGTATGTTGTGCTCCATTTGCATTTAATATTTCTTTAATTTCCCTTTTGGTTTCTTCCTTGACCTATTGGCGGTTTGACAATGTGTTGTTGAAATTCCACATATTTGTAAATATCCCACCATTTTTCTTATTGTTGATTTCTAATTTCACATCATTTGATCAGAAAAGATACTCAGTATGATTTCAACTTTCAATTTGCTTTTTGTCCTATCATATTATCTTTGCTGGAGAAAATTCTATGTGTACTTAAGAATGTGTATTCTGCTGCTGTTGAGTGGAATGTTCTATAAAATCTGTTACATTCATTTGCTCTAATGTATGATTCAAATCCAATTTTCTTATTGGCTTTCTGTCTGGGTGATCTAGTCATTGGTGGAAGTGGAGTACTGAATTCATCTATTCTTTTTGTACTACTGTAGATCTCTCCCATCATATCTGTTAGCATTTGCTTTAATATTGATACTGGATGTACATATATTAGCAATTATTATGTCTTCCTGATGTTGATCCCTTTATCACTACATTATGGTGGTTTGTGTCTTGTTACTATTCATCTTTTTTGACTGAGGTAAGCATACCTATCCCCACTTTCATTTGGTTTTCACTTCATGAAATATCTTCTCTTTACTTTGAGTCTATTTGTGTTCTTAAAGCTGAAGTGAGTCTCCTGTAGACAGCATATAGTTGAATTTTGTTTCCTTATTCATCCATCAATTATATCTTTTAATTGATAAGTTAAATCCATTTTTATTTAAAATTATTGTTATGTAAGGATTTACCAGTGTTATCTAATTTATTACCTTCTGTTTATATTTCTGTTGTTTTCTTCCCTCTTTTTCTACATACATTTGTAAGTTAGTAATTTTCCATACAGTAAGCTAATATTCCATTACTTTTTATGCACTTGAAACTCTAATGTCAGTCTCTCAATACAGAGAGGATTTATGTTTGTCATCGATTTGTGAGAATGAGGAAAGTACCTCCAGAATATTATTCATTCTTTGAAGAATATCTGTGCCAGGCATTTAATAAATGGTCAATAAATATTTCTTTAAAGAACTGTCATTAAAGAATTAATGAATAAAAGTGAAAGTTCTTGGTAAATTGTATTACACAATCCAAGATACGTACACAGATATTTATTATATTTTTTAAATGTCAGCAAGTAAATCTGGATGCATCACTCCTCTTCATCTGATTCCCCTTTGGCTTGTTTTGAATAGGTTCATAGGAAATGAAAAGTTACCTCAAATTAAATACAGAGTTTCAAATGAGAAGACAGTGTCACTAATAAAATAAATCTTTAAGAACCACTCTGAAAACATAATTGTAGCAATTACTTTTTCCATTTTTAGTGCAAGAATATATTAATGGAACATAAATTGTTAGAAAAATATTTTAAAACTTAGCTGAAATTTGTAAAATTAGAATTGTATTAGAGTAAACCATAATTTACTACAGTAGTTTCATAGACATTATTGATGTTAATTGTAAGTTTTAGATTATTCTGATTGATATAGTCTACTCTTCTTGGCAAAAAATAACTTTGGAACACAGTAATATCATTGAATGCAATCTTATTGCCAGGTGATTGCCTTGACCAGAGGAAGAGAAGGGGGAGAGGGAGAAGGAAGGAGGCAGCTAGTAGACTTAGCAATAAAATGTAATATCTTTGGGATCCAAGAGGAAACAGAATAATGTTCCTAGGAACCATAATAACTACTCTCTAACAAACTGTCCTTTGAACTTGCTAAGTTGACTTTGTTCTAAGGACCAAGTCTTTATTTAAATATGCTGAAACATCTGTTCCATAGTTCAAAGAAGGTCAATGGCAAGTATAATTAGTTTTTCAAAATATGTTTTTAAGCAAAGAATAACACGAGGGTCTTTTTAATAATTAAAATAATCAGCGCTTGTATAAAGCATCTGTAAAACTTTAATAAATTAATATTACAGAAATACAGACTTTAAACTGTAACATTTGAAATTCTTCTTTGATATAAAACTATAGATACAACATTTGTCATTGAACTTCTAAATGTAAGTAAACATTTTTCAAACTATCTAACATACAAATAATGTATATATAATACCAAGAAAATACAAGTCCTTTTTTAACATTTAGGGTGAAAAAAATCAGATTACCATCTAACCTCAAGGGATTACTTCTAAAGTTTCTCAGGGTTGGGAACAGGAGAAAAAATAGCGTACCCTTGACCAGCACCCGTCAGACCTAAGACCTCTGAGTATAAGCACTCCACCCACACACAGCTGCATGGCCCAATTTAAGCATGTGATCTGGAGAGGGAAAGTTGGAAAAAAAACAGTCCAAGATTGCACAACTCAGGTTTTTGCCAATGTGCTCCCCAGCTTGCCCGAGACACCCTGATCTGGCTCTCAGACATGCTAAAGGGCTTCCCTTGATCTCCACAAAGCCAGAAGCAGGCTACTAGGAGGCAATTGATTCTCCTGGGTCAGTTAAACCCAGGTTCAACAGCCTGGTAACATCTGGGCTGCAACAGGGAAAGACTGTTCTCTTTGTTGTTGTGTCCAGATCAGCCCAACACAGAACTGAATTAGCTAAAATAATATTCTGTCTTTTCTTTTGATGTTATTTTGTATGATTTTCCTAAATAAAAATAGGACAGTTTGCTTTTTAATCAAGTTGTGGCTTTTCTTTATGTTGTGTTTTTTTAAGAAAATGTCTGTGGGAGGGAGGAACATTAATTAACTTATTCATTGATAACCTATTTGAAAAACAAGGTCATAAATAAGAAAAAAAAAAGGAGAACTCTCCAGTGGTTAAAAAAAAAAAAGCAAACAAACTGCTAAGTGCTAAGGGCAACAGAAAGCTAGAGTTAAAAATAATTTTATTAAAACATCATTATTCTCATGTATATCAAAGTGGCTCTTTATTCCGTGTTATACACTCATTGAGAAAAGATACTGATACAGTTTCTCGATACTTGATTTTTTAAAAATCTGTTTGTCAGACCTTCTTTAAATAAATAGAGTATGTTGGGAGAAGATGGGAAAAAACAAAATAGGAAGAAAATAAAACAAAGTATAAAGCAACAATAAAATTTTTCTTTAGTATCAAAAGGCATACAGTAATTTTCCAGAGATGATGGCAAGCAAGCACTTTCTGATTAAGTGTGGTGTACATTTGTGTTTGGTTATTCATGAGCGATAGAGAATAGAATAAATGTGTAACTAGTAGAATCTTCTTGGGTTCCTATGAGCAAAAAATGCTCAGCCAGCATAGTTTTTTCCAACACATACATGTAGATGTCACATCTGGCCCTGCTGTGGTTTATAACATATCTAGATATGAAAATACACCTTAAGACACTATGGGATTTTTAGGTACTGTTTTTGCTTATTAACCCTAATATTATTTCAAGCATGAGTTCTCTCCCTCTGCACTTGGTAGGGGACCAGTGTAATGGTTCTGACACTTGACTGATAGATATTTTAAGGCTTTCTAGCAGTCTACAACTTCTTCCTGCTCAAATCCAAACTGAAAATGGTTGCTTTATTTATACAGAACCATAACACTTCCTATATAACACCATTAACTATCCTCTAGAAACATTAATTTTATGTTTTAATATTTCATTACTTTATGTGCATTTTAACAGGTGCACTAAATCTAATAGTTTATCTACATGACTTGAGCCTTCCTAATCAGGACCATAAGAAGGATACAAGATATAAGGAGGCACCCTCCCTGTTATAACCAGAAAACCTGAAAGAATCCAAGAAAGAGATTTGTACATCCTATACAATTGTTCTTGAATAAATAAATTATGGCTTGTTCAATCAATGAAACCGTATGCAGACATTCTTAGACATTTTCATTTTTTTGTATTTGTAATCTTCAAGATATTAATTTTAAAGAAAAACTAATAGTTAAAATTATAACTATTAACATTTGTGTGTGTATTGCATGCTTGAACAATACCTTTTAAATATATTGTGAAAATATAGATGGATGGAAACAAATCAAAATGTTCACTGGCTGTATCAATGTGGGAGACTATTACTTTTATTTCTCTTTTCTTCATAAGCTTTTATAATCAACTTTGTTTTAAATCTTTTTTAAAAGATGGAATTTGGAAATCGTGCAAAACATTTTAGATCTTAATTTTAACAAATCCACTGTCATATGAAACTATAATAATAAATACCTTTATAATATATCCCCCATGGCTCAGGTAATTCTCTAAAACCAGATGTATATCCCAATTAATAGATACAAAATAAAACCCTTGAATAAAATAAGTTCTTTCTTTGAATAAGTTCTTTCAAAAGGGACAAGGTCTTTGTTTATGACAAAACTTTTAGCCACAAAATGGAAACCCCTCTTTTTTGAAATAAAAATAGAATTAAGAACTTGTCATTCAAAACAGAAAGGAATTTTATAATAAATTTTATTGTATATTTTGAGAATTTAAGTTATTTTCCAGCATACTGTTTTTAACTAAACTGCTATATTCCTATTTTAAAAATGAATGGGATCATCATTCCAAAAAAATGGATGATAAAATGGTTATTTTCTGTCAAGTTTTTAAAATGTTTTAGGATTTTTAAGTATCTTATGCTGAAATCTCATCCCCTATCTCTGGTTTTGTCTGTAATATTATTAGCATAATATACTCTTAGCAAAGCTCTACCAGCTTTTAACCTGCCAGACACTTTTCCTGTATTTGTGCTCTGTTTAACACAAGCAAGCCCGCAGTTTCCTGTGTGATGGTGATAACATATGCCTGGCTTTGTTGTTGGCTGCTGGAGTGAAAGGGAAGACAATGCCCTTTAACCTGTGTAAAGTAGAATAAAGCTTATCAGATCCTCCCCAGATATCACTAGAGGAAGTGGGCTGAGAAGGCCACCTCGGGTAGGAAACATATATTTTAGAAAACTGTCACTGCTAATCTATTTTGTTATGGCACAGAAAATCATTTCTGCAAATTTCAGTCCTTCCAGACAATGAAACTGTAACAAGATAAACTGAAGAAAGTAACAAGAAAAGCAAAACCAGTAATAAATTATTCTCTTACAATCACTAAGATAAATGACTTTACCAAAAGAATTTACTCATTATTATTTGAAATTGAGCTCATGTAAAAAATTATAAGCTTTTTATAAAATTCAAACATCTAATTTTATGAATTAGAATGAATTTATGAATTTATGAATATGAATGAATGTGCAAATGGTTTTTCTCCACCTAAATGTATTCAGTCTCTCAGGAGACTCCCATAGTCACAATATTGATGGTCACAATTTAGGTTTCCTTGTCCCATCTTAACCTTCATGTACACACACACACACACACACACACACACACACACACACACACACACACACACACTTTTAATTCAATAAAGTTGCAGGATACAAAAATTAATATATAAAAATCAGTTGTGGTTTTATACACTAAATAAGCCAAATAAAGAAATAAAGGAAATAAGGAAACAATCTTACCCATAATAATATAAGAAAGAGTAAAATATTTAGAAATAAACTTAGAGAACCAGAAACTTCTCCCAAGTCTTTCTTTCTAAAAAAAATATATTTTTTTTCAGTGTGTGTGTATATATGTGTGTGTATATATGTATATATACACACACACTGTAAACTATAAACATTGATGAATAAATAGAAATGTAGTTATGATCATGGATTGCAAGGCATAATATTGTTAAAATAACCATACTGCCCAAGCAATCTATAGAAATAAATTAATCCCTGTCAAACTCCAATATATTTTTACAGAAATAGAAAAAATAATCCTAAAATTCATCTGAAACTACAAACGACTCCTTATAACCAAAGTAATCTTGAGAAAGAGTAACAAAACTAGAGGCCTCACAATTCCTGACTAAAAAATATATTGTAAAACTATAGTAGTCAAAACAGCACATTTTAGAGGAAAACTAGGAGTGAGAAATAATGGCACCAAAATGAATGTAGTAGAATTTTTATTTTGAGAAATAGTTGATATGTATTTTAATGTATATATGTGTTTTGTGAAACAATGCATGGTCTTTAAAGTTTGAATTGCTTCTGCCTTGCATCTATTAATTGGTTTGTCTGGAGATGTCTTTAGTGATAAAGAGCATTTAATTACTTTATCTTTAAAATGTGCAGCAAGTTTCCAAACCTTGCTTTCAATGGGATATGTGTTTCCTAGTTGAAGATGTAAATATAATGCTCATAAACATAGCAGTTCTGCTGAGTAACCAAACTTAACCTCTCAAAACAAAGCATTTTTGTTAAAATAACTTGTTTGGCACATAATTAGGGTTGTACTATTATTAGTTCCAGGCAAACAGATGTCTTCCTGGATGAAATCTAAGTCAGGCATCTTTTTTTCTTTTTTGGCAAGTGGGTGATATGCTAAATTATACTTTTTCCAACTCAGTAAGTTTTTAGCATTTGAAAGAGATGCAATCTTGCAGTTCCATATTTGACTTGATTTTTTAGTCTGTTCTTTTACAGTAGGAACTACACTTTGATTTCCCACAAAACCAAGATAGTAAATTCCATGTTTTCTAAAAATGTAGATATACTGACCAATGACAAAATGTTCAAGACCAAAATATTCAAATCCTTTTGAGAGCACCCATATCCATTCTTTAAAACAATGAAAAACATGGTAATATTATTTTTAAAGTGTTTATAGCAGTGTCAAAAATTAAAGCTTCTACAACAGTTACCACTGTTTGTGAAGAACTTAAATTTTTTTAGTGTGTGTGTGTGTGTACATATTTACATGTGTCAAATTCTGATTGATCTTAAAAAGAAGAGGTACCTATATACCATGAATTTCTTACTTATATTTGGAATGTTTTTCTCTGAGCTACTATACATTAATTTTGTTTGTTAGAACAAACTATTTGATAGATCAATTTTTATAATGTAGTCAATCAGCTCAAATAAATAAGTGAAAATATTATAGAGGTCATATAATTTTGCCCTCTTACAATCTGTTTGGGGGATTTTCAATCCATGTGGTTCAGGCAGGAATGCCTCTATCACCAATCTTTTCTACAGGAATCCAAAGAACTCTGATTTGGTCCCTGAAGAGTACTTCATAGTACTTCATGACTATTTCATAGCTGGATACATACTCCATGCAACGCCCATAAAAACCTTCGCAGTTTTTTTTTTGTTAACACTGTCAACAAAAGGACCCATCTTCTCATTCAGAACTTGAAGTTACTGAGTACCCAACAAGCCTGTATTCTTGAGGCCTCTTAGCCATCATCTCGGGGAAATCTCCCTAGAAACAATGGAACACAAAAGAAACAAAGCCAAAAAGAAAGGAAGAAAAAGAGGCATCTTGATGACACTCTTTAAGCTTCTGCATTCAATGCGTTCAGTTCCTATATTCAGAATGCTAACGCTTACATTCATACTGACTAACCCACATTGTGCAGCAGACCTCTCCTGCTTTGCCTGCTGCTCCCCTCAGCAGTGTATTTAGGTAGATCCATCTGTTCTGCTCCCCACTCTGTCTCTGGTGAATCCTCTTACCACCCCACACCTTTAGCCTACACCCCAGTTCTTCTATACATACATAACCTTTTTTTTTTTTTTTTCAAAAAAAAGGGGCTTCACCAGAGACAGAGCGGGGAGCAGAACAGACAGATCTACTGAAGTACACCACTGAGGGGAGCAGCAGGCAAGACAGGAGAGGTCTTTCTGCACCATGTGGGAAGCTCCCTGGGTGGGGATCCAACTTGGGCTGCAGTGGTTGTGGATAGCTTCATAGTGCTGAGACTTAACCTGTTGTGCCATCAGGAAGGCCTGATAATAAGTAAATCTTTTTTTTAAAAGCACAATATATCTTTTAATTTATTTACATGTTCTTCAGTTTCTTTTGACCATATCTTATAGTTATTACCATATAGGTCTCCTTGATTAAATGTATTTGTATTTTATTCTTTTTGATGTAATTGTAATGGCATTGTTTTCTTAATTTCTTTTTCTTTTCCTTCTTCATTATTAGTATATAGAAATGTGACAGATTTTTATGTATTGGCTTTGCATCATGCAATTTTTTTTATTTCCTAGTTCTAAAATAAAGTCGGCATCAGTAAATATATTCCCTTTTTACCGACACTGGGGAAATGCTTTGAGCCTTTCACAATTGAGGAAGGAGTGGACTTAACTGTGGACTCAGGAGTGGACATGACACATAGCTTTTATTTTGTCAAGGTATGTTTTCTCTATACAAACTTCGCGAAATTTTTTGTCATCATTTGTCAGACACTTTTTTCACACATACTGAATTGACAACTCATTTTTATTCTTCATTTTGTTAATGTGATGTGTACTACATTGATTGACTTGCAAATGCTGAACCATTCTTATATCCCTAGATAAACCCATTTGATCATGGTGTATGAATATTTCAATCTATTATTGTGTTCAGTTTGCTACCACTCAAATTTTTTAAGCTGTGTTCTTCAGGAATAATGGCCTGTAATTTTCTTTCTATGTGATGTCTTTAGCTGGTTTGTGTATCAGGGTAATTCTGACTTCTATGGATGAATTTGGAAGTCTTTATTCCTCTTCTAATTTTTAGAAGAGTTAGAGAACATTTGGTAAGAATTCTTGTTTGAATGTTTGGTGAATTCACCTGTAAAGTCATCTGGCCCTAGCCTTTTGTTTGTTGGAAAGTTGATTACTGATTTAATTTATTTACTACTAATCAATCTATTCAGATTTTCACATTTTTCATTATTGTCTTAGAGGATTGTTTCTAAGAATTTATCCATTTCTTCTAGGTTACCAATTTATTGGCTTATGTATTTCTGTGGTATAAGTTGTTAGGTATCTCTTCTTTCATTTCTGATTTTGAGTCCTCTCTTCTTTTTCTTTTTGACTCTAAAAAATTATTCAGATTTAGTTTCTTTTTTAAAATATATATGACTAAACACAATTTTTTTAAAAAAAAGTTTTAGTTATATTTAATGAGATATCATTGGATTACAACACTATATATGTTTTAGATGTATAGATTCATATACCTTTGTGAATCTATGTTGTCACAGTATACACACTAAAGGGTTTTTTTTAATTTCTCATTTAATTTCTTCACTGAGGTATTGGCAGCATGTTGTTTAATATCCACTTATTTGAATTTTACAATTTCATTTTGTAATTGATTTTTAGTTTCATACAATTATGTCAGAATTTGGGGTCCGCAATATGAATTTTTTGTTTTTCTGGGAGACGCTCTGTATGTATGTGTTACCATTCCCAGGTGATGTTAATGCAAAATTTTATCCTAATTTCTTCATGCCTCTTCAATGAGTTTTTTTTTTTCATGCTCATGATGTGAAGGAGTTGTTCAGCTAGTGTTTAGAGAAAATTATTCACATAAAGTTGTTTATATGGTGTATCCATAGGAAGAGGAAACTTCAGGTTCTTTCCATATCATTGTCGTGAACCAGAAACTTCTCCCAAGTCTTCTAAATTAGAAAACCCCAAGTCTTTCTCTATTCCTCAACCTTCTGCTCTCCAAAGTAACAGTCTTATTGATAAACTCTCTTGTTTGTGTATCTTCTCTACTCATGTCTTCACTAATTTATCCTCTTAACAAATGTATTTCTCTCTTACTATGTTATCATCATAAGACTAGACAATAAAATAGGCGTGCTCTGTGCATGTGTGTTTGCATGCGTGCATGCTGCTGCTTAGAATTCTGCTTCATAAAATAACTTTAAACTTTTAAGAATGTATTGCCACAAAAAGGGTCTTTAGAGATAGTACTTACTTAATGCTTTTCTTCACATTTACCCTATACTATGGGATAATTAAATTTATTATTCCAAAACTTCTGCAGCTTTTATTATTTGCTATTGGCTTTTTATTATGTAATTGATTAATATTGTAAGTAAATTAATACTGAAAATAAGTCTTTTACTATGAAAACATAGCATAGAGGAATGGAACTTTCTATGAATTTGAGTAAAAATTTCAAAGAAAATTTAGACTATCATAATGCAAAATTGAGAGTTTTGTAAAATCAGAATATATTTCCAATGAGGATTCTCTACCCCTTGTGGCTGAAAACTTACTAAAATGTTAATCACATTAAAGCAAATGCCCCAAATGACAAACCTTGATGCATTTTCATGTGCTATTATTTGGAAAATACTAAAACATATCATTTTTCTTTAAAACATTAGAACATTTATACTAAATAAAATGACAATATTTTGCGTGTAAGGAAAATAGAACTCAATATGAAACAGCTCGCACAAATAGCCTTCTATTTCTGTCTGTGAAAATAGGACCTCAGGCACATTTTCATTTTCTAGTTAAAGTGAATCTGATACTCAGATAGTTCAAGGTAACGCAATGTCAAAGCCAATGAGTCTATGTTGGGTCGTTAGAGAGGGGGAAAAGCTAAAAATATGTAGCTTATGAATTACCCAAAACTCTTAATAAGATATTTACCTATAAAACACTACACTAGTCAATTATTGCGCATATCCCTTAAAGCATATTTAAAAGCTAGATAACAGAAGGGGGATAGACTTGATATTCTCTATTAGCCAAATGTCTTAACCTATTGAAGAAAAAGGCTAGTGACTTAAAACCCAAAATTTGGATTCAAGAAACATCTCACGTTTGTAATTCCTGTGTATGGTTATTTTCTTTTTCTAGTTGGTTGATAGAGATTAGCACCAAAACTTAATGTAAACAACCGACATTAATTTGAATAAATGAAATTGAAACGAATATTTTTTGTAGACGATAATTATGATGAAACACAAGATTATTACATTATTAAATCTAAATTTCATACCATCATCCTTGCAAAGATAAATAAAAACATGTTTATGATTAAACAAAGATTTACTGTTCACCCAACAACTTTCAGTTTCACGGTGCTATACTGCCACCTAGTGGAATAAAAGCAGAATTCCAGTGCTGACAAGGAATCTACCTTTTTAAAAGCCTTTTACACTAAATTCACCTGTAATTAATACATACAGACACACACAATAAACTATCATAAATACATGCCAAAAAATATGTCTGTAAATCCAATTTGAAAGTACATTACTTAAAATCAGATGCTGTTGTCCCTTAAACAATACCTTACATGTGGTCTCTGTCCTCTTTATACGTTTCTCCTTCCCCAGAGGCAAATACTTCTATATTGATTCTTTTTACTTTTATGTCTGTGTCTTCAAACAACTTAATGTTTTTCCGTTTATTTCCCACCATGGAAATTAAAACTTTTACTTTTTCTCACCCACACCCCAATACACACATTCATCCTTTCTGTGCTCTCATCAGTCTCACAAGAATTCCACCACATTTTTTGGTCACTATTCACTATGTCAAAATATCATAAATATGTAAATACTAATCACAGTAAAACTATATAGTGAATGATGGATATGTGTTGTGTAGAACATGACTTAGTTCAGTGTTACCCTTTCACATGCATGCCTTTTTTAAAAGTACCCTAATATGTTCTAAGAGCCTCTCACTAGATGTAGTACCCTACAACTTCCAGATGTAGTAGGCAGCTAAAACAAAGGTGTCTGACTCTAAGTTAAATTAAGTGCAAGAAAAGGAGAAAATATGGAACACTGATCTGTGTATCTGAAGAGAACGGTGTCAATAAAACTAGAGAGACACACCAGATAGACTGTTGCTAATCATGGAAACTGTCTACAAAGATCACATGACCCCCACACAAAAGTAAGCTGCAGCACCAGAGAGGAGAATAAAATGATTTCAAGAACTATGTCAGGAACATACAAACAAGGAAAGTACACCACATAAAACATAAGTGGCATTAGTAAAAGCATCTCCTTTTAATACCAGAGTTCTTTTTCAATGCTGTGAACAACAGATTTAGAAAGAAGCTTGGACCACACTGAGCAAAGTCTCTAAAAATAATTGTTTCACAGAACATGAGAAGAAACCTCAGAGAGACAAGTTTGCCTAGTGGTATTGGTCACATTTCTAACATCTTCCTGTTCCTGGATTACTGAACTGTGAACCACCACCAAATCAGCCTAAATATTGTTACAGAGTCGATAATTCCAAGTAAATTTTGATACAACAAGAAGAACCCACTTACCACTGCTAGTGGCAAATACCAAGCCTACAAGATAGTACTGTAATCGAGGATAGACAGAAAGAAAGGAAACTTAGAAAAGATCAGCAAATGTGTCATGCCTCTCAAGAGATAGAGAATGTACTTTTTAAAAATAAATTGTAGATATTAAATAGTCTAAATTCACTAAGATTTGGGTTTGTTGTTTTATTTTAAGAGATACAAAATTAAGAGGAATAACTGTTTGAAACCAAAGAAGTGAGACAAATAGAGAACAATACAAAAATTGGCAGAAACAACAAAGAACTAGAATTTTTTTAATATTATAAATTAAACATGCAGTGACATAATTTTCGAGTTATCAGTAGGGTGAGGAATGAACATGTCAGATATGAAAAGCTTTCCCAGAAAACAGTAGCAAAGATTGAGGAGAAAAAAGACCATGTAAAGAGCAAATAATAGAACAGAATTACCAAAAATAGGAAAAAGAAATCAGATATAGGGCCTTCCTGGTGGCGCAGTGGTTAAGCGCTGCCCTGCGGAGCTGTCAGCAGCTGCGATGCGAATTCAACACCCGGCCAGGGAGATTCCCACATGACCTCTCCTGCCTGCCCGCTGCTCCCCTCAGCAGTGTATTTCCATCGATCTGCCTGTCCTGCACCCCACTCTGCCTCTGGTGAACCTTCTCGCTGCCCCACGCCTCTGGCCTGTACCCCAGCTTGTATGCATAAATAATCTTAAAAAAAAAAATTGAGTATATCTTTAAAAAAAAAAAAGAAATCAGATATAAAATATAGATACTGTTTGTTCCTTTAAAAAAAATGGTGAAATAATAGAATAATAACCTCATAGACTAAGACACTGGGTTGACCAGGTACCGGAAAAATTGAATTAAAAACTACTCATGAAATGGGCCTCCCAGGTGGCGCAGGGGTTAAAGTCTCAGTGTTATGAAGCTATCCCCTGCCAGGGAACTAACCCACATGGCACAGTAGACCTCTCCTATCTCACCCGCTGCTCCCCTCAGCAGTGTATTTCAGTAGATCTGCCTGTTCTGCTCCCCACGCTGTCTCTGGTGAATCCTGTCACCCACCCATACCTCTGGCCTACACCCCAATTCTTGTATGCATAAATAAATAAAAATAAATCTTAAAAAAAAAAAGTACTCATGAAATGTTCCTGGTTGAAATGTTAAATACAAAGAGTTTTTAAGTTTTGGGAATAAAAATGTTACCCATACATAAAAGATAAAAAACTAGGCTGGTCTCGGATTAATACTCTGTCATACAATAGATCACCGCAGAATATACTTAATGTGTTTAGGTTGGAAGAGAAAGATGTTAATCAAGTATTCTGTAATCATCTAAATTGTCATTCACTATGAAAGCATTTTTTTTAAATATATATATTTTTTTTAAAGAATTTTTTATTTATTTATGTATACAAGCTGGGGTACAGGCCAGAGGCGTGGGGCGGCGAGAGGGTTCACCAGAGACAGAGAGGGGAGCAGAACAGGCAGATCAGAGATACACTGCTGAGGGGAGCAGCGGGCGAGGCAGGAGAGGTCTGCCGCACCATGTGGGATTCTCCCTGGCTGGGCGTCGAACCTGCGTTGCCGCTGCCGACAGCTCCACAGCGCAGCGCTCAACCGCTGCGCCACCGGGGAGGCCCACTATGAAAGCATTTTTAAAACATTTTAGGCTACTCAAGACGACAGAAATTATACAACTCACATTCTCTCTCTGCAAAAAGTATTCAAGAAGTTATTCAAACTATCCAAGAAATTAATCAACTAGAGGACAGAGTCACTGTAATATAAAAGGACAGGTAGTAATTATAGAAACAATAAATATAAAATTAATCTAATAATAATACTAAACAAAATTAAACAACCCTCGCTTTCTGGTATATGTCCTCTAATGTCTTATTCAGTAATCATGCGTAGGATATAAGTTTTCTGAATCCTACAGTCTGAATGTCTGACTGTAACTTTTTGTCCTCACATTGGTTTGATTACTTGGCTAAATATAAAATTCTAGTGTCAATGTCATTTTCCCTCAGAACTTCTCCAAGCCTTTCTGCATTCTTGTTGTAAATGAAATATTTGATGATTACCTGGTATTTGGCTCTTAGTTAACTAAGTTTTAAAAAATTGATGAGAGTGACAAAAACTATGGATGGAAAACTGCTTACAAACAGAATGGAAAAAATAGGTCCAAAGAGCCAAAGATTTTTTTTTGTGTGTGTGTGTGTGTGTGTAGAAGAACTGAGGTGTAGGCCCGAGGTGCGGGGAGTGAAAGGATTCATCAGAGAAAGAGTGGAGAGCAGAACAGGCGGATCTACTGAAATACACTGCTGAGGGGAGCAGCGGGCAAGGCAGGAGCGGTCTGCTGCAACATGTGAGTTGGCTCCTTGGTCAGGGATCAAGCCTGTGCTACAGTGGCTGGGGATAGCTTGATAGTGCTAAGACTTTAACCCCCGCCCCACCAGGGAAACCTGGAAAATTCTGCTTTTAAGGAATTTATGTGATTAGACAAGGAGGAGCAAAATTATCTCCCTTTCATTAATTCAGTCAACAAATTAGTAAACCTTTAAAAACATGTACAAAATTTCCTTTACCATATAACAGGACATATTTACAGGAGAGAAGGAATTATACCAGGAAAAGTTCACTAAGGTTGTTGGGGAGTAAAATAATCTTCCTCAACCCTTCTAGGTCCATGTGCTGAAAAATAAGCAATTTGACATAAGAAATTAACAAGAGAAAAGACATCTTAATTACATGCTCAGGGAAGTTCCTGTGTAGAATAATGGAACCTCTCATCTGGTCATTCCAGTGAGGTTATATAGTTTCTAGAGAGGGGAAAACAGAGAGGGAAATCAGAAGAAAGAACTTTGCAATTTAAAGAAAAGGGAATTTTGCAGGGTTTATCGACATAAGCATCGAAAACAGACCTTGCAGTAACCTACAATGGGGTGATAAGACTGTCTCTCACTTCCAAGAATACCACAAAGAAGATTTCCTATTTTTAGGGAGTTAGACAATTAGGGAAGAAAATTCTTGAATTTTCTGTTCCTTAATTTCTTCCAATTCAAAACAAGCAGCGTGCCACTTAGGCACTTCCTGGGGCAGCCTGTCCTTGGCCCTAACAGGATTATTAGAATAGAATTCTCCCTCTCTAATCCCTCTCTACTTCTCTTCAACATCAGAGAATCAAATCTTTATTATTATTATTATTATTATTATTATTTTCATAGACTCTTTAGACAGAAGGGACACTGACATTTTCTACTCAGTCTAGCATCTTCAACTATAAAGGTTGTAATCACACTCATATTGAGCTGCAAATTTATTTATATTACACTTGGATGTGCAAAAAGTTGGCGTATGGTTTCTCTGCAAACGATCTAATCATCTTTGCTAGCCAGCACTGGCTTTAATCACAGAAAAAAATAAAACTTAGTAAGTCGATAATCTAGTTTAACAACTTCTTTAGATAAATGACATCTACTGTCAATGAAAAATGCATTATCCTTCTTGATGATTTCGTTTCAAAGGGCTCAGTCCCAGGTCCATGAGAGAGACATTACTGGGTTATCAAGCTGGCAGAAGGCTGGGAAAAGATTGAATTCCAAAGGGCTAGAGAAACAACTTACAGTTGAAAGTTTTCTAAAGTAAAGTTCTCTTCTTTTTAAGAAGAGGGAGTGCAGGGATCTATAATCTGCAAAAAACCTGTATAAAGTCTTTGTCAACTTGAGAACAATGCCAGCACTGCCTAGGTCACTATTAAAGATAAAATACTTAAGCATTTCAGATTCCACCCATACTGTTGCTCTCCAAAAAAGTTTATGAATAGGAGGAAGGTGAAGCTTACGTAACCATGCATCTGATGACAAAGGACCTTGAATGCATGTCCCCTGGATTCTTTCTGATCACTTCCGTGCTGTGCCCAGGCTGCTCCTCCCCATTGGTGATCAGTGAGTTGTGACTGGCCCTATTTCACTTTTTTCTTTTTATGGAAAGTATCTATGCTTGCACCTCCCACTGGAGTCATTGGTTCTGTTTGCCTCCATTCTTGAAGTTGTTGAGTTCTGCATCCTCTTTGTCAGATAGTCCTTGTCTGCCTTTGTTTTGTGCCCATTTTCTATAAGTAAATGCAAACACCTGTATTCATTTTATGTCTAATTCTTGGGGCCTTCCATCCATGGACCTGTCTGTCTCCCACAGGTGCCCCTACACACTGCTCACCATGCGTTAGAGCACTCAGCTAGAAATTTAAAGTTTCCTAGTCATTTGTATTTCCTTGACACTGCTCCAGACCTGGTAACCGTACATTTTCCCTGCTTGCTCTGTTCCTATTTATCTTTTTGCAGAATAAACCCTAGAAAACTAGGCAGAGACCAGCTGAAACCAGAGGGAGGTAGAAGGCACAAGGGTTAACCACAGACTCATTGGTTAAACACAGACCATAACCAATCTGATCACAACAAAACTTGAAAGAAAAAAGGGTATGAATGCACTTTCTGGCAACCCTTGCCTATTTCCTCTGAAATCTTTCTGACACCAATGCTTTGGCCTCCCCCTTTTCCTGTTTCCTCCATATAAGTCCCTCTTCTCTCCAGCTTAGGGAGAAGACCTTTAGAGTCTGAGCTCCCTTCTCCATTCTTTGGCCAATGTATGAAACACTCTGCTGCTTGAAGCTTAATTCAAGTTTTTCCTGGGCTTGTTATGTAAGAGAGTGGTCCTCAGGAAAGGGGACTGTTCCAGGTTCCCTGCCCCACCCAAGGGAGGGTGGAGCTGAGCAGGAGAGATAAGACGACAGAGAGGAGAGAAAGGAAAAAAGGGAGCAGGATGGAGGCCAGAAGAAGCACAAGGAGCAGAGACATGTAAAGAAGCTGCACTGGCCTGGACTGATTGAAACAGACGTGGGTGAGAGACCCATGGGGAGGTGACAGTGGCAACGTTGATCTTGGTTTTGATTTTGCTCTTTAACTCCCAGAATTGTCTGACTGTTTATGACCCTTTCCTATGGGTCCCTGCCAAAAGGTGTTTTAAACTCATGTCTTTTCTATATTATCACACTAATCGTATTAAAGTTTCTTTTCCACTTAAGGTCTTATATGTTTTGTCTTGATGCAGCAGATGGCAGAACCTATTTAAAAGGGGCAGGTTTGGGGGTTCTGCCCCTCTCCCTGCCCTGTAACAGTTATTGTATTGGATGAATAAAATAACTCAGTTACTAGCAATACTATTCTAGAAGTTAGCACACTACCCACGGCACATCTGCCCCAGGTACTCTAGACCTTCCCAAACCCATCTCAGGATTTGAATCCAACCTTCCTCTTACCCCACCCCCTTACCCCAACACACACACATTATGTTGAAATTGCCAAGTAATTTCTTCCACTGACATGTGTTACTCTTTCCCCTCTCCCCCAAGGTCTAGCTTAATCTAGAGCTATAGATTTTTTTTGTTTGTTTTTTGTTTTTTAAAGATTTATTTATGCATACAAGCTGGGGTGTAGGCCAGAGGTGTGGGGTGGTGAGAGTTCACCAGTGACAGAGTGGGGAAGCACAACAGGCAGTTCGACTGAAGTACACTGCTGAGGGAGCAGGGGTTGAGGCAGGAGACGTCTGCTGGGCCATGTGGGAATCTCTGGGCGGGGTACTGAACTTGCCCCGAAGGTGCGCTGACAGCTCTACAGCACTGTGTTTAATCCTTTGTGCCACCAGGGAGGCCCTAGAGCTATAGAATTTTTTTAACTCCTGTCTTTCATGGCCAAATTGTATTGCTCTAGGGTCTAAAACTAATTCATGAAATCCAAAGTTTATCAAAGACTTGTTTCTAACACTAACCACTTCCCTCTTCCCTAGGGCAATGTTCTTCAAAATGTAACTTGGAGAACATGCAAATTTGAAAGAGAAATTTAACTCCCTGATTTAATATTTGCAAAATATTACTCCCATCTGTACATTCTTAAGAAATGAAGCAAACATAGTCACCTGGCTCTATAAAAATATTTTTAAAGTCCTAACAGCTTCATAAACAAATGTCTTACAGCTAAACTGCAGTTCTGTCTAGCAATCTGTGCTTTCTCTTTATAACTTCTGTGAAAGCATGAATATTGTTACATTTATCATCTCTCAAAATGAAATTTTATAAACCTATAAAGTTTACATGATTTATGTGTTTTAAATATGTGGCCTCTCAGAAAATAGTATATCACTTACATATGGAGCCATTGTTGTTACCTAATTATAACAATTTTAAAAATCACTTGCTATGTATTATTAAGTTCTCTTCAAGATAATTCTTAAATAATAACAGGTATACATAGACGATTTATAGATTGATGAATGATTGATAGGAAGGATTGTATGGGGAAAGGAAGGTGGGTAGGAAATAAAGAGGGGGGAAGAATTGTGGTTGAATGAATTTCTTTCACGCTGAAAACCAACTCATCTTTTAATCGAAAATGTAGATTGTAATATGCCCTGGGAGAGAGTGACACCTGTCAGTGGAAGAAATCAGTTGCTAATTTCAGCATAATGTGTGTATGTTTGGTTAAGGGCTACTCACTCAGATATTACCTGCAGATAGTGAACAACTGGGAAATATTTGTGGGAAATTGTTGAATGTCAACGGTCAGTCAGGGTTTTTTGATAAGATGATGACTCATCATAGGACAATTTCGCATCCAGAGCACAATAACCGGATGGTGTAACTGTCCTAAACACAGAGAATTCTGGAGCTTTGCCTGCAAGGATCCAGGAAAAGGAGCAGGATGCCGCTGACTGCTATGCCTTTGCACACCACTTTTTAGTGGTTATCAGAGATACTCCTCAGTCAAGAGCATCGCTTCAAGGACAGGAGGCTGCGGAATCAACACCCGCCCGCCCCTTGGTCGCCAGCCCTAGCCCTGCGCAAGGCACGCTGGGATACATCGAGTCTCAATCAGCGTCGCCAAGGCAACCGGCTTGCACGCGGTTGTCATTGGAGACCAGTGGGCGCTTCAGAGAGCTTCACAGAACTACCTTGTTTTCCCCCAACGAGGCAAGATGTTTCGCGGAGGCTGTAAGGCCTCTGAAAGGCGAAGACACTTGAGCGATCAACTCAGCCGGCAGCAAGACCAGGCGCTGAGCAGCAATATTTACCTTCTGCGAGAGATCGGCCCCACCGGCTTCCTGCTGAGGGAGGAGGAGCCGGAAAACAGGGATTTCCGAGTAACTACCTACGGCCCCAACTCGCCTCCCCTTGCGCCCCGCAGACCCGTGGTGTCCCCCTAGGTCCACCCTGTATGTAGCCACCTTCGTAATCATTGCGTACTCTGTCGCACGGCACCCACGACTCCAAATATGTGCAAATTGCAAAGGAAAATAATTTTTGTTCTGAACGTTTCATTGGCGTTCAGGACTCCTGTAAGATGAGAGACTGGTCAGAGACTTGAAAAAGTGAGATGTTTTATATGAATATATGGTTTGCATTTAGTGCGTCCTTGGAGCTGCCTTTAGCTATCACTAGTTCTATAACTCAACATGAAATGAAAATCCAATCATCTGTTTTCAAACTGTACATATTTGCTAAATTGTTTCTTGTTTACTAGTCACTCTGAAGCTATAACAGAGCTCTTAAATGCCGGTACCTTGGCAAGATCTTAATGCATAAATATTATTTAATTTTTGCTGAAAGACCACAGATATTTCATATTTGCATATCCCGATCTCAGCATTCAAAAATCAGCCATCAGTCTCACCTTAGCACCTCCCCGGAGCTGACCTGGAAAATTTTAACTTAGTGTCATACATTTTAATTACTGAATACAGATTACTAGCCCTAGCTTATTTAAAACATTCTCTTTTTTTACTTGATTACAACATTGCTCGATTTAATAAATCGGTTTAGCCAACATAAGTTTGATGAATTACCCTTGCTAAATATAATTAAACTCACCAATTCAAATTAATAAAACAAAAATCAAAGATGAACTACCTCACAAAAGGTTTTCAGCTCCACTTCAAGGCAGAATTTCCTATTAGAAAGAAATTTACACCAATTTTAAGCTTTAAAAAATAGATTTCCTTAAGTCACGGGGTGTAATGTATAGCTTGGTGACTTATAATTTATAATACCATATTGCATATTTGAAAGATACTAAGAGAGTAGATCTTAAGAGTTCTTAGTAAGGAAAAAAAAAATATGTATGATGATGAATGTTAACTGCACTTGCTGTGGTGATCATTTCACAATATATACAAATAGCGAATCATTATGGTGTACATGTGAAACTAATGTTATACGTCAAGTATACCTCAATAACAATAAATATGGATAGAAAAGATTTCACCAGCTTGAGTGTAGGTCACTTAAAAAAGATCTTAACTGATGATGCAAATTATTGACCAAGGCAAAGAATATGGAAATGACTCAGGCTGTCAAAAGTTAAGATGTCCCAGTCGATTATATTCAGACTTTTCAAGTCATCTAAAGTAAATTACCTCTTAAAATCTCATTTAATCCAATCTTTTATCTATTAACTTACTCTAAAAAGTAACTGGAGTTTGTTTTTTTAAGTATGCCTTTTTCCTTTAAAGGTTTTTCTAGGAAATCCTCATGTTTGTAACTGTTCCACATTTTTGAAAGGAGAGGAGCTTTGTAAGCATATATGTTGGTAAGTGACTTTGTAATAAAATCTTCCACAAAGAAACATCTTTATGTTTTACATGTTTTGGCTTATTCTCAGTTTGAATACTGTAAGATTAAAGAAATCAGTAATAGGAGAATATAAAGGTAAAATAGTCATAGCTTATTAAAATACCTTTAGGCATTTCTTTTTATTCCAAAATTTAAGGTTTCCACGTGTTTTGAGGGTGAATATTTTTAATAAGAAAAAATTAAATTTTTAGATTCTTATTATACACAAATATTAAATCTTAACAAAAAACTGATTTGTATCACTGTTGATGAGTATGTGGTTCATTATATTTTTTAAATTTAATGTTTTCCTTTTCAAAGTTTTGACTATGAATCTTTTGAGATGGAATTGGAATTATACTGATGATTACTACTGTAAAATCTGAAATTTTCCTCTAGTGTCAGAACCCGTTTTGTAGGGAAAGCCCCAAAAATGAAAAACAAATATTATTTCCCTTTACTATAAACTCAATTCACTTTGATTATCTGCCTCTACTTATATCAATAAACCATTAATGATGTTATTATAGAAAATTTGCAATTGATATTTAAGGGGGAAATCAATAAATTAAGAAGTCTCATATTTCTAATGCTTTGCTTTTGAAATATAATTTCTTTTGGGCATAGGGGTTAGTTTCAGCACTATCACCGCTATAGACTAAGTCTGATCCCAGCCAGGGAGCTAGCCCAAATATGGTACAGCAGAACTTTCCTGTCTTGCCTGCTGCTCCCCTTAGCAGTATATTTCAGTAGATCCACCTGTTCAGCTCCTCACTCTGTCTCTGATGAATCCTCTCACCCCTGTACCTCTGGTCTATACCCACGTTCTTCTATGCATAAATAAATAAATTGTTTTGTAAAAAAAAAAAGTTCAATGTGTTAAAAAAATAGAAATGTAATTTATTTCTAATGCTTTTATTTATTAAATTTTTTGTTTTAATCAGTTTTTACTGACTATATATTAGCATAAGTTATTTGCCGTAATTAAAGACAAATATGGTTCTTCCAAAACTTGCAATATGATTTTATTATTACACATAAAATAGGTTTTTCCCATTTTTGTTTTATGCCAGATTTCTCAAGGCAAGTGCTTTCTGTCCTAATTTTTATGTAGTACAACTGCTCATTTTTTATAGTATATAAAATAAGTGGAAATAAAATTCAAGTATTTAGTATACTGAAGTATATTTAATATATTTAAGTAAGAATTTAATATACCCAGTTTTAAAAAGTCATTGTGTTCTAACTGGTGATATTTAGAAGTATTTATTCTGTCACACATTGAAGTGGTATATTTGTAGAAAAACCATCACTTGGTACTCTAGCCAGAAAAAATACTGCATTTCCAGGAGTAGGGAACTTCTGAGGAAGTTTAGAAAAGCAGTCAATACCTGATTTCCTTTGTTAATGTCTCACTGAAACAAACATGGTTTCTCTCTGACAAATCTCTTTACTGAAAATGTCTTTTCTCTCCATTTATCACACTCTCACATGTTTATTTCAAAATGTAAGTTAGCTACTATAATAGAAAACTTAGGAGAATTTTAAATTTGTTCATAATACTTTCAGCAATATCAATTCTATAATGCTATACCTATTCTAAAATTAAAATTATATTGTTTGAGTTTATACCAGAAATAAATGTGCATCTTTTTTCTGTTTGTGAATAATAGGATCTTGTTGAAAAAATTCAAGCTTCCAAGGAATCATGAATGTAAGTTTTCTTTTTATTAATTTTAAGGTAACAAATTTCTATTTTTTTATTTAGACATAGTCTAAATTTAAAATTAGACAATCTGACGACTATGCATAGGTGAATTTGTTATACACAAGATAACTGGATTTTTTTCCAATTTAATAAAAAATAACTTTATATGCCACTTTCAAATTCAAAGACATTTAATTTAAAAAGGTGAAACCAAGGACCAGTTATATATTAGAAAAAAATCCCTCTTGTGTTATAAATGAATTCGTAGTGATTTCTGTATCTAACAATTTTTAATTATAAGGAAAGAGCAAATGTAATTTTTTTAGATCCCAGAGTTAGTCACTTGATAGGACACATAAATTTATTCAAAAATGCTTATTGACTGAAATTTCCATGCAAATATATTCTTGTTTAGAGAAGAATAGTTTTTATGTCAGTACTTAACTTGTTTAGAGTCAGGCATAAAGTTGCGTAACTTCTAGAGCCCACAAAAATAAAAGAGAAGGGGAAATTATTTTATTACAGGTTATTTAGATTTGTATATTTTAAATTTGTACTCACAGTTGAGGCGGTCTGTGCAATTAAGGGGTTCTTTGATATATACTAGACCTTTCTAAGAACTGCAGAAGCATTTAAAAATTTATCAATGTTCATAATAAAAACTTAAAGTGATAATCATATTTCAAATATTTTTACAATGCCAAGAACATTGGTTCTATTTAGGTAAGTTAATTTCCCCCAAAATATAATTACAATCATCATGGACATTTAAAAGTTATCTTAAGAAAATACTAGCATTTCACAGGTATTTTTGTTTTGTACTCATCTCTCTATACATTTTCTTGGACCTGTCTCCTGTTTTGCATGTCTCTTAGCACTATGCCATTGATTGTCCAACTGCCTTTTTTTTTTAAAGATTTATTTATGCATACAAGCTGGGGTACAGGCCAGAGGCGTGGGGGGGCAAGAGGGTTCACCAGAGACAGAGTAGGGAGCAGAACAGGCAGATCAGCTGAAGTATACTGCTGAGGAGAGCAGCAGGCGAGGCAGGAGAGGTCTGACACACCATGTAAGAATCCCCCACCCCCACCCCGCCCTGGGCCTTCCTGGTGGCGCAGCGGTTAAGCGCTGCGCTGTGGAGCTGTCGGCACACGAGTTCGATGCCCAGCCGGGGAGAATCCCACATGGTGCAGCAGACCTCTCCTGCCTCACCACTGCTCCCCTCAGCAGTGTATTTCTGATCTGCCTGTTCTGCTCCCCACTCTGTCTCTGGTGAACCCTCTCGCCACCCATGCCTCTGGCCTGTACCCCAGCTTGTATGTATAAATAAAAAATAAATCTTAAAAAAAAAAAAAAAAAGAATCTCCCCCGCCCTGCATCAAACTCACATTGCTGCTCCCCACAGCTCCAGGGGGCAGGGCTTAACGACTGTGCACTAGGGAGGCCCTCCAACTGCCTTTTAAACACCAGATTTCCCAAATGTGTGATCCCTTCATAGCCATACCTCACATATTGACTTTTCCTTTTTCTTTAATCCCCAAAGCTATAAACTTTGGAATTCTCTGTCAATTTTCCTTTCCTATCCTGTCATATACTTAGTCATTCTATAAATCCTCTTTCTCGTAGAGCCACTAATTTCTCAAAGGAGTACTTTTTTTAATAGCTCCATAACAGTGATTATTTTATACTTAGAGTATTTCAACTCAAATTACATTTTCATTGGAAACACTTGATCTGTAGTAAGATTTTATAAAGCATTCAATGGAAAAATAGATTTTTATCATACCTAAATTGTCAAAAACATTTAAAAATTTTGCAATAACTACAATTTTCAGTTTCAATTTAAATTTAAATGAAATAAAATTTAAAATCAGTATTTTAATCACAAGCCACATTTAAAGTGCTCAATAGCCATTAGTAGCTATTGGGTATTCTATTGGATAGTGTAGCTCTACGCCATTAAATTCAACAAAAACTTATTATACTGAAAATAGCAGCTCTGCTGAGTTCTTTTTAGTGGAATCAGATGAATTTGCTAACAGTTGAATTTTTCATCTACAAAATAGCACTTTCATATGGATCAATCTAGTTTATATTGTATTATCCTTTATACTTACTGAATACAGAAACAATCCCTTATTCCTTTCATTAATGTCAGTCTAGAAAATTTTTTAATTTTAAAAATTAATCCTATATATTAATTTTGAAAAAGCATCTTACTAAATTTTTTAAAAAATTAAAATTTTCATATTCATATTTGAAAGTTTTAGTCAACATTCGGAAAATCTTATGTGTAGAAATATTCAAAGAAAGTAGAAGTCTTAATGACCTTGAAATTTACCATTTGTATGAAAGCTAGAATATACATAAAAATTAATTAAAAGAAACCATAAACGATTGTTCACTAGGATTATATATAATATTTAATAAGTGTAAAGGAGATGATACTACTAATAGAGGAGGGTTTTGAACACCATTCAAAGACAAATCTGGAAAAAATTATTTGCATTCTAGAGTTGCATATCAGAAACCTAATGGTTATTTTTGAAGACTACAGAGATGATTACTCAGGAATTTTATTATAATGATAGCAGTGTTTGAATAGTGAGTTTAGTTTTCCTATCACATAACAAAATTTTCCCAGCAAAACAGATTTTGCACAAAGTAGTTTCTTCTAAATACTAAATACAATGTCTAGTAAATGCCACCTGTTTGTCTTTAATGTTAAGTATTAATATTTTGTGTCTGTCATCCATTGGTATTACCAAACTGTCTTTAACATACTTTTGCTAATTGCATCACTTATCAGTTTCTCCTAGTTTTGTTTTTTGCATTCATATTGTAGGCATATTGAACTGTATTATTTAAAGTATATAGTGAGAGATAGTAATACCATATTTAAGTCCCCAAGGAAAATAATTAAAGATACATAGAAATATTTTGAAATGCTAAGATTCCTATAATAATGGGAGAAAAAACCTAAGCAGAAAAAAAAGTGCCAGATACAAAGTTCATGGTATTCTTCATTCCAGGTAAATTAAATAAGGAAGTTGTTTCCATTCTTCCATACATCTAACAGACCCTTGAAAGATCTAACCTTCAGATAACTTTAAAAAACAAAATAACATAAAGCAAACAAAACATATTTTATTTATTATTGCTGACTCATTAGGTTTTATTCCATGTCTGTGTCTCACTCTTATTTTAACTCACTTCTCTTTATTTAATGTAATGGAACCGAGTATCTTCTTTTGCTTTGTTTGCTATTTGTTTGTACTTCATGTGAGAGTTGTATTTTGCTATTTACTTACTGGGATATAGCTACAGACTCTTCATACATATAAGGATAATCCTTCTTTGCAAATGTTTTTCTACTGTTACAATTCTGTTTATATGGCTTCATTAAAATTTGTTATATATACAGTTTTTTCTTAAATCTGTCATTTTTTTCCTTTCATATAAATTGTTTCAATCCTTTGAAAGTTGTTATTTCGTCTATAGTATTGATGGATACACTTTTAGAGGTTTTTCTGCTACTTTTAATTTTATTCCTATTCTTCATTAGGGCATCCATGTGTAGTTGTGCTGGTATAAGTTGAACAATGAACTTCGGTGTGAATTAATTCAATTTCTCCATATTGCCACCAAGTTATCTCAATAACAATTATTGAATAATGCTTCTTTTTATTTTTGTTTTATAATTTTTGTTATTTAGTGAGTTCTTATAAATTACTATTTTATAGTATATTGTGAATCTGATATTAGCTGCCTTGCTCTTCTCCATAAAAGAATATTTTTTCATAGTCACATACATTATACTTTCAAATTAGCTTCAGAAGCATTTATTTCTTCTCTTTTATTTACGAATTCATGTTTTACCAATAGAGCCATTTATGACCAGCTCCTCCTGTGAACTTTTATTTTTCAGTATTTCTGATGCCTTAGGAAATACTTATTCCCCAATGTACAATCCTTTCTTTTTTATTGTTCTACCCAATTTTTTTAGAGAAGATGTTATTATGTCTCTTGGACAATTATCTCTCATCCTCCAAAGTAATGAAAAAGAGATTTTTGTATTGAAACCTAAATATGGCATTTTCAGTACTTTTAGTGTTTACTTGGGAGTCATTCCAAGAAGTGGAGCTTTCCTTATCTTGCAAATATGTCTTAATCTCTCTCTATATAGATGATGAATAGAACTCAGGAGGACCAATAACAGCTGGCATTTAAATTATGACATATTAAGGGGAAGCAGCATGGGGATAGATCAGGAAATAAGTAATTTAGAATACCCTGATCAAAATTATATACATTTAAAACACAACTTCTTATAAGGATAGCAGAATGCAGAAAATTCAGAATTCTAAGAATACACATCCAGAGTACAGACCATATAGCTCCGAATAGATTATCCTGAAGACTACTGACCAAATCTGTGGAGAATGCGGCTAGACTACTAAGACACTCCTGTAAAAACATAAAACTGAGATGGGAAAATAGGCACAATTGAGTCTTATTCTCTCATTCATTCATTCATTCATTCATTTATTCACTTAACAAATACTGATTACACTAACTACTCACATATTTTTCCCCTTTATGTATTTGCACTCATTTCTGTTAATACACTTGCATGTTGATAAAATTCTTATGAAAAAGTGAGCAAAATGTTGATTATAACACTAATCCAAAGATGAATGCTATCATATAATTAATCCAAAATCCTTATAATGCACTATTTGCACTGACCCATTTCAGTAATAAGGTAAAAATAGGCAATTTCAATTTTTTTCTGGACTTTTGGCTCTGAAAGGCATACAAAAAAAATGGTAAATGTCAGTGTTATAATCCAACCAAAATCATCTTTCTAATATATGAAAGACAATTCTAGCCTGCAGCATAAGTTTTACCACTGTATCTCCAGTTTTACCACTGTTAACATTTTGGGATTTTTCACTAGCTGCTTTACAGTTAGGCCTTGTGGAAGGAGAAATCGATGACTTACTTCGAGGGATACATCGAGTTCAAACACCCCAACATGGAATGAAAGATCAAAGTGTGCATATTGAAGAAGACGGGTATATTAAACAGAAGGAAATTGGTTCAGAGGATATCTGCCCTATTTGTCAAGAAGTCTTTTTAGAGAAAAAACTTCCTGTCACTTTTTGCAGGTGACAGGTTTTTTCTTTGAATCTTAAAAATTTAAGAAAAAATTATCATGTGTTTGTAATTGATCCTTATGAGACATGTTGATAGAGAAACAAGAGAAACCTTTACCTACAGTTTATGTAAACTTGACCACCTTTTTTTCCTGACATGTATATTGTAAGAGTTCTTGTGTGTGGGGGAGGGTTCTCTTCGTACTCTAATGCTTCTGGGATGTATTTTGAAGAGTGAAATTTAAAATATAAATCCACTTTATTCCCTTTTCTACTTTTAATTATTAAAGTAAGATAATTTTCACGTTTGTTTTATACACATGAATAAATGAATGAGTTAGAGTTGTTACAAAGAATTTCCTGAAAGTAATTTTATTTTTAAAAAGTAAAGAAGTATCTTACTTTAAAATTATAAAAATACTTTTCAGTTTTTTAAAATTCTATCTTTAAACCTAAATAATTCAAAAATTTACATATGCATAATGTTTATTAAAAGTGTGATATTCATATTATCCTTTAGTTGGACTGGGAAAATGTAACTGTTTGCTATTGAACATTTTTATTCTTTTTCCTCCTCATGATTTGTCAAAATTTACATCATTATAGTTATTCATGTGACTGCTCCTGTTGTATATATTTAAATCATCAACTCTTTCCAACATCATTTTTTTTTTCAGTAGATATCTTTGAATTATAACCCATATTGTGTGGTTTCTAAGAAAATAAGGTGACATCCCTTATCTCACTGATGCATGTTTTAAAGTAATAATAATTGTTAAAATTTCCTTTTTGTTAAAATAATACTGTCACTTTAAAAAGTGAAAATTATGCTAATAATGGAAAGTATTTTATTAATCATCATTTCATTGGAATGGGGGAAGAGTTTGGAATTTTGATTTCTAAATTAAAGAAGATAGATCAAGATAAAACTATGCTAATCAAGCTGTATTTGGAAAATCAGGTCAGAGTCAATTTTATGGGAAATCAAGCTGATAGGACAGAAAATATTATTTCAACTTTGTTGTGTACAGACAATAAACTTGAATTTTATCTTCAACAGGTTTGGCTGTGGCAATAGTGTTCATATAAAATGCATGAAGATCTTAATGAATTATCAGGACATGATATCGAACCCATCCATGTTAAAATGTCCTCTATGTAGGAAAGAGTTTGCACCATTAAAACTAATTTTAGAGGAATTCAAAAACTCTAGCAAACTTATCACTATAGCTGAGAAAGAACAACTAGACAGACACCTTGGAATTCCCTGTAATAACTGTAAACAATTTCCAATTGAGGGGACATGTTATAAGTAAGTGTCATCAGTAAAATTACAAGCAAGTATTTTTTTTTTTTAACTTTAACTGAGCATTTAGTCTGCTTTCTTCTCTGGTGTATACTATGTTTAACTTAAGTGATCACTGCTTATTTAGGATTTCCATATTGGTGATCTATGTCAGTCCAGTACCTCATGATCTCCAATTGCTTCATTTTCTTCATTTTCACAAGGGCATTGGCTTTACACTTGAGGCTAGTCTGAGGTTCTAAGTAGCACCCTATCCTGAACTCTCTGGACACAATCTTCTTGCTTTGGTTGGCTTGGCCACTGTAAGTCTCAAAGACTCCAAGCCCTGACAGACCTGTCACCACTATAACATTTGTTGAACCCCCAGTGAGATCACTGCTGTAACTCCTAGCATTGAGCTAGAGGGATACTGACTAAATTGATTAAATATTTGAGTCCCCCCTACTCCAAACTACAATGAGTGTTTTACTTCCTTTCTTATGCCTTAATAGAGAAAAGTTTTATTTTGTAATTCCCAAACTTTCCTACAGCTGCCACAATAAAATATAATTTAATTGCTATGCTTGAGAAATTTTTCTTAATTAAAATTTTAGGTTAACTGCATATTTAAGAAGAAAATATTTTATCTCAGTCTTTAATTTTTTTTAATGCATCCATTTACTCATCAGTCTTCCTGGAATAATAATATGATGAGCCCAATAGATACATTTTTTAAACCAACTTTATAAAACTTTTTAAATCATCCCCAACAGCATCTGTTGTAGTCCCTCATAGAAGAAAATCAACAGGAGCACTATTAGCAAAGTTTTTATTGGAAAATGGATGGTCTGAAAAGGCTCCATAAAAGCATTTTAACTTAAGATGGTAAGAGTTTGTATCGAGACTTAGCAGGTGTTCAGCTAATTTTAGGAATGTTGGTTAAAGAGGGTTCTAGAAAAAAGGAAGACTTAATCTTCTGTATTAGCAACCAAATTGTTTGCATGATGAAAAATCTTTTCAAAAGAGGTGGATAAGGACAACAAGGAGCTAAATAAAATTTAAAAGAGCGGGTTGGAAGAAGAGGTATAGAGAACAAAGATATGCCAGAGCAACAGTGTAAAATTCTTAGTCTGATTGTCAACTGTCCCTCAAATGGCTATGTATAGCTTTGGTAGGTTATTTCAAATCTTATTTTCAAGTATTTTGTTGATGACAGTGCTCTCCTCTTTCTCAACTTTCGGACTGCCTGTCCTCAAGGATGATTTTTTCTATTACCTCTTAATCTAAGCTTTCTCCATTGTTCTGCTACCTGCACATTGTCCTATACTCTCCTTTGAGAATAACTTTTCCTCTATGGGTTTGACTGACAATTATTAAACAGTTACCTCTATATCACACGTAAGTAATTGATACCATAATTATTTAATTGATACCTCTATGTCAATCCTCCTTTACAAATTAAAGAATATTTCCCAACCTTTGTGACCTCATTCTCCATCCAGTCCCCTTAGTCACTAGCCTGCAAAACTATTTCCAGTAGTTTTAACAATGATTGAGTAGAAGACAAACTAGATAAACTGGAAAGGTTTTCAGTTTCTTTTGAGTTTCACAATATAGTTGTTTAATCTTTTAATAAGTTAATTCTAAAATATCACATATATTTATTAAAATAGAGGTGCTCAACTTTTTTTAGCTCAATATATATGGATGTATCAAATTAACTGCACCATTACTCTTATTGAATGATTGATAGCAATAATTATTCATCTTTTCTGCACAGCTAAAATGAATCAATGAGCACTTGCTATTTTAAGATGTCTGAAGAACACAGTTTCCCAAATTTCTCCTGGAGGTAGTCTTCTAAATATTTGCTAACTAGAACAAGACAATAAGTTTGATTACTGC
The DNA here is from genome assembly GCA_004024925.1 of Scalopus aquaticus. NCBI lineage: Eukaryota > Metazoa > Chordata > Mammalia > Eulipotyphla > Talpidae > Scalopus > Scalopus aquaticus. The sequence continues at coordinate 27,762 of PVIJ01006277.1, read as the reverse complement.
TTATTATTTGTTCAGTGAATATTGCTGCAGGCAAATCAAAATTCTCTTCTGGGACAAACTTTTTATAAATGATGTAAGTTTGAGATGAACTTTTGTGGGAAGTGATTTTAAACCTATCAGTAGACTGTATTGGGAAGTTTTTGTGAATATGCCAAATTTCCACTTTGTGAGAAGGAGAGATAAGACAATTCCTGTTTCTTACTAAATATAGCCCTAGCATTCATGAAGCAATTGGAAAATACTGGATAATCAAATACTACTTATCCAATAGGCTGTACATCCTATAGGAATTTAGAGAAAGATAAATAAAAGCTAAAGCATTCCAGGATGACATCAAGGAAGGAATGTGAAAGGCCAAATAATACTCTCCCAATTATGTCCACTTCCTTATACCTGAAATCTGTATATAGGTTACCCGTAATAGGGAATTAAGGATGCAGTTGGAGGTAAGGTTGCTAGTCACCTGACCTTAACATAAAGAGAGATTAATCTCTAATTTATGGGCTCAGTATAATCAAAACTATTCTTAAAAGTGGAAGAGGACTATAGCTGGGAGAGTGAGGCAAAGAAGGGAGTGAGGGAAATGTAACTAAAGAAGAAAGGCACAGAGAAATGTTGCAATAATTACTTTGAATAAGGAGGAAAGGGTCACAAACTAAGATAAGGAATGTGAACAACCTCTAGAAGACAATAAGGGCAAGAGGGACCTCTGGAGCTTCCAATAAGAACTGCAACCCTGTGGACCCCTTAAGTTTAACCCATGTCAAATTTCTTTCCTACGAAACTCTAATAAATGTGTTAAGCTGCTAGATTTGTTGTAATTTGTTACAGTAGCAATAGGACGCTAACAGCAGGTGAAAGTTGAGATGGACTTGGTCATATTTGCATAGTTACCAGGAAATTCTGGCCAGAATTCTTCACCAAAACCACCAAAATAACTGAATTTTCTGTATGTGTTGGTGTTTTCCTTTTTTAGGTGTACTGAATGTATAGAATATCACTTATGTCAGGAATGTTTTGATAGCTGCTGCCATCTTTCTCATTCATTTACTTTTCGAAAGGTACAGTATCCATCCTGATTGTATTTGTCCTGTTGCAAATTTAAGTAAAACAAATGTAAGAATAATAAGAATGGTTAACATTCTGGAATAGAGCTGATTAGCTGCTGTTGTAACTTATTTATTTTTTCACATTGTTATTCATTTTTATAGAGTATTTGGTTTCTCCCCTCAGTTCTCCCACCACCATATCACCCATGAACCATCACCATAGTCCCTTGTATAGATAGAGTTGATGTTTGTTTTGTTCTTATTCCTGATTAGTTTTTAATAAAAACCCGAGGCTATATTTTTATGATGTGAAGCCTACTAATATTAATTCACAAAGTAAAAATTTCCATAATTTGCAAACATCTACTTCTTACCAATTACAGAAAAGAAATCAAAAATGGAGATCACTAGAAAAAAGATCAGCTGAAATTGTAAAATATACAGATATTCAAAAAGAGACAGAAGAAAAGATGCCATGTTTTAATGAAAAGCAAGGGTGAGCATCTCAGTAAAATACATAGTTCTTGTATGACTTGTGATATTTAAATACTTTTGAAAATTGATGTTGAAGTTGAATCCATTTTGTTCAGCATTGATACAACTGATTTTTTTCATTGATAATGTATGAGGTTTCAGTTCAAGAAAACTGGGTTCATTTGTATTATTTAAATGGAAGTTTTTACCTATGTCATTACTTCCTGTCGTACAGTCACATATGCACATTAATGTCTCTCTGTTTCTTCTCATTCAGCCAAGTTTACACACCAAAACATGTGGTAAAGTCACTGCGTCTTTTACTGGTCACGAAGACTAGCAAGCTGCTTGCTCCAGGCTACCAGTGCCGACTTTGTTTGAAGGCATTTCATGTTGGCCAATATACTAGATTGCTACCATGTGCTCACAAGGTAGAAATCATATCATTTTAGTTTGACTTTCACTGAAGGTCCAGTTTTCAGAAGTGAAGTAACAATTTAAGTCTGTCCTTTCATTTTTTAGTTGTTTATATGCAGATATATTCAATTTGCACTGTATAGATAGAAGAACTACAACAAAGACTATTGAGAAAGTAGCTGTGCCCTCTTCCAAATGGATTCCCATGATTAGAACTCCTTATGTTCCATCTAGGAAAGATAAAGTGGCACTTTATGTCATATTCTTTTATCTATGTCAGTTACCTATAAAAAGGAAAAGCTTATCAGAATACTAACTTTTTGATGTATTTTTGTGATTTTTTGATGAAACAACTGCATAATCTGACCAAGTTAATTATTATTTTAAATAACCTCACTGGAATCCAAGTCTAATGTTACTGATGACTATATAACTGGTGACTAGGTTTTTTCTGAAGCAAAATTATTTCAATAAAGATAATGTATAGATTGTGTCACATTTACTTAAAATATCTAATTTGTTTTCTTCGCAAAAATATCATTTGTTATTTTATATGCTAGAATTATCAAATTCATTTTCAATTCTAGTTGGTTATTACTTTTTAAAATTATTAATTTTCATTTATTAGTAAGCAGCAATGAAATTAATATCTTGAATAAGTAGTGAGTTTTTAACAAAATTACAAGTTATATCCATAGATTTCATTTTAACGTTGAAGATGGAAATCAGCCATAACCAAGACATTATAAAATAAAACTTCAAATTATTTCCATAAAACTTGACAAATTACTATTATCTTCCATTTTTGCTAAATAATTTTAGTAGTAACACAATAATGAAAATTTACACAGAAAATACACATTATAACAAGATGATTATATCTCTGATTAACCTACAACCTTCTTTTTAAAGTTTCATAGGAAATGCATTGACAGTTGGTTATTCCACGAATGCAATTCATGCCCTATTGATGGACAAGTTATATTTAATCCTTCAACCTGGAAAGATACAGCAGTGAATGGACACTCACATCCACCTGTTTCAAGTATGAATATCACTCATCTGTCAAAGGAGGAAGAACCAGAACTATTTATTCCTGGTACTAGATTAGACTTAAAACAAAATAGACATGGATTTTTACCTGGCATCATACCTCAATGTAATTCTGAAAAGTTGAATACAGCTCAAAGACTCACAGAAACCTATCAAAATATAAAAATAGATGAACTAAATTCTATCAAGTTAGAGGATTCAAGAAAGTTTATCTATGAATATAAAATAAGCCAACACTTCCCCAGGTACCTTCAAGACTTGCCCTCTAGATCATATGGAAAAATCTCATCTCAACCATTTCTTCCTTCTATTGCTCACAAGAATATTACATGTCCCACTGGAATGGAAAGTTCATGTATCAACGAAAAATTCCATTCTGGTCAAAGTCATAAGATGAACAAATACTGTAAAAGTAATAGCAAACTACAGAGCAATCTTAATACTAAAATAAAAAATGACAACAGGAGATCAAATACATTGTTTTCAGAAGATTTAAATCTTATTGTCAATCGGGGTACAACAAATCACAGTTTGGCTAAAAGATATACTAATTATATGGGGAAAGTTAGACAAAAATGTCATCTGTCAAGAAGGCCTGTATCTCACCCTTTAAATACAAAAACTACTGAGATATCTTTAATATTGGAAGGAGTTCAGTTATGAAAATGTCTTTGGCTAACATCAGAAAACATTTGAATATTGATCACAAAATGTTTATAGAAAATGAAAACTAATTTATACACTTGACAAATGTATACAGAATTCTGTTGTCATTTTGCCTGCTTGTCTGTGAATAACTAAACTTAAGGGAAATTACCCCATTCCTTATGAAACTTAAAGCTTTAGGTGTCTTAATGAGTATGTTCAAATTGTTATGAATTATGAATAACTGTAGAACTTTTATATCCGATTTTATATTGATTTAAAAACTTTAAATTAAAGAAATATATTTTCCTTGCTTTTAAGAAACTATTTTCAAATATTCTGTTTAATAAAATATAACATGCAGGGATTCTATTCAGATAGCTGTGTGTTTTTTATATTTCACTTTTATTTATTTTTTACTTAACACTGGTTTGTAACCTAGGTTTCAGGTGTACAGATTTTTATATCAACATCTGTATAGACTATGCTGAGCATCACAAAGTGATCACTCTATAATTGACCCCTTTTATCCAGTTTACCCACCCCACTGCCCCCTTCCTGTTTGGCAATCACTGTTTTCTTCATCTAATCTGTTTGGTTTGGTGTTTCCTTAGTTCATTTGTTTACCACATATGAGTGAAATCATATGGTGTTTGTCTTACTCCATCTGATTCCATTTTACTTCATAGGACACACTCTAAGCCCATCCATATTGTTGCAAATGGTAGTATTTCATTTTTTTTATGATAGCTAAATGATCTTCCATTGTGTGTGTGCATATATGCCAAATTGTCTGTCTTCATCTGACACACTTAATGCTGTTTCCAACTCTTGGCTATTGTGAATAATGCTGCAGCGAATATAGGGGTACATATATCTCTTTGATTTGGTGTTTTGGGTTTTGTTTTGTTGTTTGTCTGTCTGTCTGTTAAATATTTAGCAGTGGGAGAGCTGGATCATATGGTATTTCTATTCTTAACTTTTGGAGGAATGTCCATACTGTTTTCCATAATGACTGCAGCCGTGTACACCCTCCCACCATGACGGTTCTTTTTCTTTTTTTAAGTATAAAATTATACATATGTATTTTATTTTATTTTTTAAATATATATTTTTTATTGCTATTTATAGCTTTTACATTTTGTATTCCCCTTGGGTAACCAGGAGGGTTTCTTTTTCTTTGCATCCTCGCCAGCATTTGTTATTTCTTGTTGTTTTGACCAGAGCCATTCTCATGAGTATGAGGCAGTATCTCATTGTTTACAATTGTATTTCCCTAATAAAAATGGATGCTTAACATCTTTTCATGTGTCTAGTGACTCTTGTAAATCCTCTTTGAAGTAGTATCTATTCATATCCTCTGTCCATTTATTAATTGGTTTGTTATTTTTATGAGTTTTATTCATGCTTTATATTTATATTAAGCCGTTATATTAAGCCTGTCAGATACATGATTTTAAAATATCTGTTTACGTTCAGTAGATTGCCTTGCCATTTTAATAATGGCTACTTTCATTGTATAGAAACTTTTTAATTTGATGTAATCCCATTTGTTTTTGCTTTTGTTTCTTTAGCCACTGAGTTGTAACCACAAAGACATGACTAAAGCTAATGTCAAAGAGCTTGTCACCTGTGTTTTATTCTATATACTTTATGGTTTCAGGTATTATAGTCAAGTTTTTAGCCCATTTTGAGTTAATTTTTGTGTATGGTGTATTGCAGTGGTCTAGTTTCACTCCTTTGCATGTGATCATTTAACCTAACGCAATATACAGATTCAGTGCAAGCCCTATCAAAACCCCAATGGTATTCTTCACAGAAATAGAACAAAAAAATTATAACTTATTTGCAACTTAAAAAAAAAACTTGAATAGTTTTAATAAATCCTGAAGTGAGGGGGAATAGTTTTAATAAATCCTGAAGTCAGGAGGAAACACATTCCCCAACTTCAAACTAAAAAGTGATAGTAGTCAAAATAGTATGGTATTGGGGGAAAGGCAGACACACAGGTCAGCAGGACAGAATAGAGCTCAGAAATAAACCCACACATAGATGGACAATGCATTTATGACAAAAGAGATAAGAGCATAAAATGAAGTAAGGGCAGTCTTTTCAATAACGGTGCTGAGAAACTGGACTGCCACATGCAAATGAATGAAACTGGGTCACTCTCTTGCACCATGTATTTTTTCGTATAATTATAATCACAGTAAACCTTTAGTAAAATCCTGATGGTGATTTTCTACTTTCCTTAAAAGAGTTTTCTTATACATCAAATGAAAATAAAATATATGCTATGGTATACCACATTAATGATCATAACATAACTATTGCCAAATTTTTGATACAATCAATATTAAAGGATGTGCATTATTTTTTAAAGGTATTTTCCAGCATTTTTCCTTTTTATCTACCTAACTATTGTCATAACTTTTGGGTTATGACATTGCTTGTGTTTTCGAGGTATAGAATCTTTCCTGTTATCCCCACACCATACCCCCCACCAAAGCATCCATAGCCCACCACCATAGGCCATTGAGCTCCCTCCCCATATTATTCTCACCCCTCCCCCCCTCCTTTTATGGAGCCTCAGTTTTATAGTCAGATTTCTAGGCGTTGTTACTAGGATGACTTTACCTTACCCTTTGTTTTGCTCCTCTAAATGCCACATATAAGTGACACTATCTAGTATTTTTCTTTGTCATCCTGACTGATTTTGCTTGACATAATTCCCTCCAGCTCCATTCAACTTGGCACTGGATTGTGACAATAGCCTCTTTTATTTCTTGTGATAGTTCCAGCTGAATAGCTGGATAGTTCTACCTTTGTTAGATACCCATCTGTTTTGTTCCTAGTTGACACTCCATTTAGTTAACCATCTTCACCTCATGAGTCAGATCTCCTGACAGCTACAATAATTTCGTCTACCTGTATCTTGACATTACTACCTGGACTAATACCATTGCTATTGGTCAAGTAATAACATCTTCTTCTCCCATCAGCCACCACTGAACCTTTAGTGACAGTGATCCTCCACACCAGTAGCACATTGTTTATGATTTTGGTATAGGGTGTACGTTTCAGGTGTTCCCAATGAAACATACTGTGTTGGGGCTTATGGCCTTACATAGTATATTCACTCTAGGAAGCCATTTTCTGAGGGTTTATTAAGTCCCTTGGTCTACTGTAGCATTTTAGCATTTCAACATGGCACACTGCTCTGGGCGTCATCTCAGTAGTATGTAGGATCACCCAGTGTCCTCACCTTTTAAATCCATTATCACACAAATGTTTTCAAGTCAATAAACTCCCCTGCCCAATCTTGTCTTCTGGCCCCCTTGATTAAGTTCTCTCATATTTCAAACCCACAGGTTTTCCTCTATACCTCATATGCAAACTGTCAGGCTTGCAGCTTCATTAGTATATTAGGCTTTTTAGCACCTGCATATCTCTGGCTGAGTGTTGTTGTGAATTAACCATAACTATATGCCTAAGGATCATTCCAGAAGCTAAAGGTCGATCCTGAAGGAGAGCACATGATGTTTGCGAGCAGATGATTCCACATTGCCTTCAAGGAAGAGGGGTGGGAGGCTAACCCTTAAGAAAAAATGTGCCCTGCTTCTGTATTTCCACAAGTACAGAAAGTTCAGAAGAGAGTGAGGGTTCAAAATGTTCAGAATCATCCACCCAGATATTCTCTTCCAGAGAGTCCAGACTCCATTTTCCCCAGCCAGACCCTGATCTTGTCACAAATAACCTGCCTTAATTGGGCTTTGAGCCTTATCTGGAGTTCTACCTTTTCATAAATGCCTGGTTCTCAACTTCCTTTGCCTTCCTGTGCAGAGGGGAGCTTTTTTTAAGTATCAGGAAAGTCTCCTGGCTTTCATGCTTCAATTCCTCTTAGCTTTTCATGATCTTTTTCTGGTATAGTAATAAGCTTAGAAGCCCTCCATTCCCGTTGTCCTTGTGGCTGGCTTCCCCAGCTATAAAAAGTCTCAAATATCTGATACTTTAAACCAGTCAATGCATAATCCCCTCCCCCAGTGGTATACTGTCATGATTCACCAGTGGAGAGCACTTTAATAATGGTAGTTCACCTTATACTAGGGAAGTCTGTGTTCCACTTACCAATAACTAGGCCCTCAATGACACCTGGGCTGAATGCTTTCTCTCCCAAGTCCCAATTTTATCACCTCCTTTCTCAGGCACCCTCCCAATTCGAGCTGGTATAAGTTATTTCTTTTTTCCTTTTTTAGACTTAAGTCATTTTTTTAATTGAGGTAATGTTTGTTTATAACACTATAAATAATTCAGAGACCCTCCTTCAATGCCTCAACCTACACCACACCCAGCACCTCTGGCCTGCACCCCAGCTTGTATGCATAAATAAATAAGTCTTAAAGAGAGAGAGAAATATAGTAGCATCTAACTACTATATTAAAATTGTATCTGAGGCACAAATTGATCTTTAATGTAAGAGTTCCCAGTCCATGTTCTCGGGATGTCAAATATTTGAACAAGCATGCATCTTGGACGTGTGTTTCAATAATGAAACGGATGACCACAAAACAGTACAACTTATTTCCCAACTGAATAAAATTTCAAACACTCAATGCTTTCCAGTGATTTAAATCTCTGTGCAATGTCAAATTGTCTTTTATAAGAATCGATGTTCCTATTTATAGCTTGAAAAATGCTTCCTCTACCCCAGAGAGAGCCCTCACCCAATGACATTTTAACTTAAAAAAAATCTACAGAGAACACATTAAAAGTAGAACTTGTTTCACTGTAGTCATTACTTAGAAAAAAGCATTCCCATCAGTTTTTAATCTTCTAATTGCTTTTGGAAATGTTCCTGCAAAAAATGTACCTCTGAATATTTTATTATAATGACTTCTTTAAATAAAATATTTATTACCATATGTACAAGCAACACCCTTCTATATGTAGTAATTAATTATAATACTGATGAAGGTACTATAATATTTAGGAAGGGATGAGTTTAAAACAGGAGAATACACTGCGACTTAAATTAAAAGCAGAGAACAAAACAACCATCAGACTAAGAGTAAGAAAATGTGGATATTTTCCCCTTCTCATTTTGACTCCTCACCTTGGGTGAGACATTACGACGCTTTTCACTTCATTTTCCACACAAAGCATACATCCTCTCAAATTCTTCCAGTTCTGATTAAGGCAAAGGGAAATTAAGAGACCACAGAAGGTTTGAATGAAATGTTGGCCCCTGTCTTCTTTGACCCAAGCTCCCCTCATTGTTCCTGCCGGGGCTGCTGTTCCCAGAGCTGTGTAGCTCCACCTGACCACCAGCCTCCTACTGATCTAGACCTCCTGATGCCTTGCTATTCTGCTTTCCTTGTCACAATACTTGGCAACACAACTGGGCCTCAAATTCACCACTGATAAATCGAGGGGAAGGCGCAGACAATGTTGAAGCTCACGTCAGGCAGTGGGCCTCTCTACCTTCCAAAACTGAGCTGGCATGAAAGCTCTCACCAGCCTTTGCAAGGTCTCTCTGCCTTGAATTTCTTGATCAATTCTCAAGTACCACCTTCTTTTCCCTTATTTTTATCTCTGTAATACAATGCGTTTTCTTTGTTCCCTCTTGTGGTGCACTCCTTTTCCCAGTCCCAAATCCATTCCCCCTCTCTGGGTTTCTGATTCCATAAACTCTTGGTATCTGTGACCTTTTAATCTAAGGTTTCATTCCTTTCCTTCCCTCTTGCTTTAACCTGTACCCCTCCTAAGCATTCCTCTTTCCTGCAGTGCCCTCCTGCAATGTTTATTTGCTCACACTGTAGCAGGGTGGTCCTCAGGAAAAGGGGAGGTCCCAAGTTCCCTGCCCCACCCAAGGGAGGGTGGAGCTGAGTAGGAGAGATAAGAAGCTGAAGACAGAACAAGCTACAGAGAAAGGAAAATGGAAAAGGAAGGAAGCAGGATGGAGGCCAGAGGAGGCACAAGGAGCAGAGAGACATGTAAAGAAGCTGCACTGGCCTGGATTGATTGAAACAGATGTGGGTGAGAGACCCCTGGAGAGGTTGACAATAGCAACGTGGACCTTAATTTTGCTCTTTACCCCCCCCAGATTTGTCTAGCTGTTTCTGACCCTTTTCTATGGGTCCCTGCCAAAAGATGTTTTAGATTTGTGGTAGGCTTTCGAGCCCTGCTTTGGGCCAATCCTATTTGGGTGGACTTTAACCCACAAGGCAATCGGTAACTTTGGGTGCTTGATTTGGAGACTATATTCTTTGTCTTTTCTGTATTGCACACTAATTATATTAAAGTTTCTTTCCACTAAAGGTCTTACATGGTTTGTCTTGATGCGGCGGATGGCAGAACCTATTTAGAGCGGGCAGGATTGGGGGTTCTGGGGTGCCCCTCTTCCTGCCCTGTAACAAGACTGTCCTTGATTCAGGATGGTTTACATTTTGTCCTAAGTACTCTTTGCCATTTTTGATGTCACAGTTTCAGATATTCTTATAAAAATGACAATTCCTTGCAGGGGTTTATAATTTGTTTGTGCTTCTCCTTTTATATTCCCATGTGTAAACATTGTAGGCATCCCTAACTGAGGTTTTTTGGAAATTCTTTTTAACTCCTGATACAAAGGACATTAAAGTCTATGTAGTTGACTATCATCAGCCATTCCTTTCACTTCCTTCATGTTCTCTCTCTGGTAGCCTCTCAGCCACCTTCACCAACCTCTCACCATACCTGGGACCTCACAAACCTGCCCCATCTCTTAAAGTTCTTCTTCAGGCATTCCCTTATCTGATCCAAACCTCCTATTTTTGTACCTCACCTGCCTAAGTAATCCTATCTTTGTCTTCCCACACATTTGCTCATTTATTTTACTTTATCAATCAGCTTTTTCCTGTATTTCATTTAGTTTAGATTTTGAGTTTCTCATCATTGCTCCCACGTTCTCCTTCCCACCAAACTGTCCTGTGCATTTTCCTTTAGGTGCAACTGCCTACCAAAATCACAACCCTCAGTTTCTCTATGATTGCGCATGGATGACTCCCTGCAGTTAAGAATCATCCAAATAAATCAGGTTGGTGACATTATATCAATTCATATCCAATAAACTTAAAATAACCTTAAAATTTCCAGAGTTTCTATGTTTCACTAATCAGTCCATTTTCCATTTCCTTAAAGAACATAAAAGTTTTTCATTCTTTTCCAATGACATCAAACCTCTATTGTTTACTAACTCTGCTGACCTAGATTGCAACTACATCACCTCCTGACAGCCAACATTCAACCCTACCTACATCTATAGTTCCCCCACCCCCTTTACTTCTTTCATAGTGGCTACACCTCTGTATTCTATGAACTATCCTGCCACCTGTGCTCTCGATCCTCCCCAGGAATTTTGCCTTATCAGTCATCACACATACCAGCAGTATCACCAGTGATATTTAAATAGATTTCGGTCTCAGCTTAAAAAAAAATCCATGAAACAAACACCCTCTTTCATTTATTTATCTCACGCATTCATAATTTCCCTTCTTCAATATGTATAGCCTCTGCTTCCATGTTCTCACATACAAGTCTCTCTTCAGCCCAATTCAATCTGTAATTTGCTCTCACTTTTCCACTGAAACTCTCCCAGCAAAAGTCACTTTGCTAGTGCTAACTGCACCCCTAACTGCCAAGACAAACTTGAATTTTTCATCTTAACTTTACTCAACCAGCCGTTATTAGTTGGCTACATTTTCTTTGAGTTTCTCATCATTTTAAAATACCAGATTTCATCCTCTTTTCCAAACATGGCTACTTATCTTCATAATTTAACAGTTAAATATTATAGAGCATTCACGTGCCAATTATTGTATGCTTTGTATGCTAAGCATACGGCAGTAAACAAGAAAACAAGGTTATTGCCTCCAAATTACCTCATATTGTAAGGGTGGGTTACGTAATCTCATACAGTATTCAAAAGCATTAAGATAAGTGTACTGTTAAATCCTAAATTAGAACATGTCTCACTTTCTTAGCTTCCATTTCTAGTACCGTCTAAGTTTTAAATGCTGGAGCTCTTCAGAGCTAAGTCTTCACTCCTTGGCTGCTATTTAGCCATCATATAGCATCCATCTATATGCCTATGACCGCTAAAAGATTTATATTTCAACCTAAACATCTGAATTCTAAACAAACATTTAAGCACTTACCTCAAGGATGCTGGAGGCTCCACTCTTGCGGCTAGAATATGTGGCTCCTTTGTTGCTGTGACAGAGAAGGTTGGATGATGTAGAAAATTTTTTACTGCTGGGAGTCACATCTTCAATAAACAATATTATCACTGCTGGAAGCGACATCTTCTTGTTTTCTCACATTTCATTATAATGATAATTAGCAGAACTCATCGCGGAGCTCTATCTGACTATGTAATGGGGCTGGGAAGCGTAGTTTCACCGCATACGCCCAGGAAGCATTCACATTGTTTCCCTTATTCATGTAACATCTACCACAAAAACAAACAAACAAACAAAAAAAACTTCTTTTTCCTCCTTACCTCCTAAAAGTTTCTTTAATTTACCTAACTTTACCCATTTAAAACGATAGTAAACAGAAGACGCCAAAATCGGCCTTCACGGAAGGACCCGATGCCGTGGCTACCCACAGTGCCTTAAGCAGACGGCCTGATGCTTTCTGAGCGTCCTTCAGCTGCAGAGCTTTACCTAGGCCAAGAGCACGCCCTTTCCCGGAGGGCCGATATTCGTGATTGAAGGGGGCAGGAGTATTTTCAAAGCTTTACAGTTCTACTTTTCCCTCTGCCAAATCTAGTTTTGTTTCTCCAGGAAAGGCACTAGAGTGAGGCGTGATGATGAATAAAATATCAAAATTTTAAATAAAGGAAGGATTAGATGCCTCCTTTCCACAGGTCTTCAATTCTTAATAACAAGCTTGCACAAGAAATTTTATTTAAGCGTCTGCTTTTGGAGGAATTAACGTACACCTGATTATGGGTGCTTTGGTGCAGGGTGTGGTGTGGGTTGAGGCATTGAAGGGGTGCCTCTGAATTATATACAGTGTTACAAACAAACATTACCTCAATTTAAAAAATGACGTAAAAAATGACTTAAGTCTAAAAAAGAAATAACTTATTCTAGCTCGAATTGGGAAGGTGCCTGAGAAAGGAGGTGATAAAATTGGGACTTGGGAGAGAAAGCATTCAGCCCAGGTGTCATTGAGGGCCTAGTTATTGGTAAGTGGAACACAGACTTCCCTAGTATAAGGTGAACTACCATTATTAAAGCGCTCTCCACTGGTGAATCATGACAGTATACCACTGGGGGAGGGGATTATGCATTGACTGGTTTAAAGTATCAGATATTTGAGACTTTTTATAGCTGGGGAAGCCAGCCACAAGGACAATGGGAATGGAGGGCTTCTAAGCTTATTATACACCAGAAAAAGATCATGAAAAGCTAAGAGGAATTGAAGCATGAAAGCCAGGAGACTTTCCTGATACTTAAAAAAAGCTACCCTCTGCACAGGAAGGCAAAGGAAGTTGAGAACCAGGCATTTATGAAAAGGTAGAACTCCAGATAAGGCTCAAAGCCCAATTAAGGCAGGTTATTTGTGACAAGATCAGGGTCTGGCTGGGGAAAATGGAGTCCGGGCTCTCTGGAAGAGAATATCTGGGTGGATGATTCTGAACATTTTGAACACTCACTCTCTTCTGAACTTTCTGTACTTGCGGAAATACAGAAGCAGGGCACTTTTTTTCTTAAGGGTTAGCCTCCCACCCCTCTTCCTTGAAGGCAATGTGGAATCATCTGCTTGCAAACATCATGTGCTCTCCTTCAGGATCGACCTTTAACTTCTGGAATGATCCTTAGTCATGGTATGACTGAGTACTTGTCAGTCTGCTGCTTCTCCTATTCTAGTCCCTTTTCATTTTACAAAATCTTATTATATAAGAGGACAAGTTGAGACTTGCTGACTATTTGACTGGATTCTAAAAACTATGTTCCTATATTTTTATAACTGCCAAAGATTTGTAAAAATTACAAGAATGTTATTCATAAAATCTATAAAAATATTCTCAATTCCAAATTCAGTAAAAATTACTTGCAAGTATGAATAAGCAAATAACTTTTTGGTTTACCTTAGAATACCTGGTGCAGTACACTACATAAAATTAACAAATACTGGCTGGATTTCCTTACCTGATTTGTTGAAAAGATGAAAAATATTTAAACTTCAAAAGTATTTTGTAATGTTTTAAGTGATTATCATTTGATACTATAAAAGCACGTCATCATTTGACACTATAAAAATGGAGTATCTTGACTTCAATGTTTTAAATGAATTTCATCTAAGCTCTATAATAAAAAATATAATTACATGTGCTCTTTCATGCATTTCTTAATTTAATGTTAGATTTCAACTATTACTTTAGCAAGGGCATGATGTATTAAAATGTTCAGTGTGAGTAAATGATTTTTATCTGTAGTACTTTCTAATTTTGTTTCAACTTTACTATCTCAATTGTAGATTCAAATTAATTTCTAATGGCAGTTTTTATAAAAATAGAATCCTGAAATTTGTTTGGTACCTGAATGCTCAAAGCAGCCTTGAGGAAGAAGAGCAAGCCTGGAGACGTTGCATTTCCTTTTTTCCAAAGTTACGGTTATCAAAACAGTATGTGTTCACATAAAAATAGACACACAGGTCAGTGGAACAGAGATCCCAGAAATAAACCCATGGAAAAATAGTCAATTAACTTTCCACAAAGGAGCCAAGATGCAGTAGTCCCCTTTATCTGAGGGGAATATAACCCAAGAACCCCACTGAATGCCTGAAACCAACGTAGTATATATAGGATCTGGTATAGGTTTTTTCTTTTATGTATATACCTATGATAAAACTTAATTTTTAAATTAGGCACCATAGGAGATTAACAACTAATAAAAAAATAATTATTACAACATGCCATAATAAAAGTTATGTGAATGTGCTCATTTTTATTGTACATAATATTTCAAACTGTGGGTAATGATATAGTGGAAACCACAACTGCAGATAAAGAACTGCTGTATACCATGGGAAAAGCATTGTCTCCTCAATATACTACTCAGCTATAAAATAATAAACTCAGATATAAAATAATAAACAACATGGATGGAACTGGAGGGGATTATGCTGAGTGAAATAAATCAAGAGAAAGAGAAATATTAGATGGTGTCACCTATATGTAGACTTATAGAGAAAGACATCAAAGGGTAAGAGAAAAACAAACTAATAACAAACCCTAGAAACTGATGTAGAATTGAGGCTACCAGATGGGAAGGTGGGAGAGCAGAGTGTGGAGGGGGCACAGTGGGCCCTGGTGGAGGACTATGGCTGGACTGGTTGTACGTGTGGTGTGGAAACATACACCTGAATTGTGTGATAATATACCTCTAAATCATATACAGCATTGAAGCCAATGTTGCCTCAATAATAAAAAATAAATATGTACATACAATGAATAAATCAATAAATAAATGGTGTTGATAAACTGAATAGCCACATGCAAAAGAATTGAACTATTGTCACACACCATATCCAAAAAATCAGTTCCATATGGATCAAAGACTAGAGTGTAAGGCTTGCAACTATAAAACTCCTAAAAGAAAACATAGAGATTAACTACCTGACATCAGTCTCAACAATTCATTATTGGATATGACACCAAAGCAGACAATAAAAGCAAAAGTAAGACTATTTCAAACTCAAATGCAAGTGAAAAGGCAACCTATTGAATGGCAGAAAACTTGCAAATCATATATATGATCAGGGGTTAATATCCAAAATGCTTCACAACCACAATGACTGTTCTGCTCTAATGGCAGTCATCAAGAAGAGAAGAGATAAGCATTGGTGAGGATGTGGAAAACCCTCCATAAGGATTCCATGTGTACCGATGGTGGGATTGAAAATTGGTGCAGCCACTATGGCTCAAGAGTAGCATGTCATGGTGATTACTGTAAATACTGTTTTATATAACTGAAATTTATTGAGAGAATATAGTGTGTGTGTAAATAACAGTAGATGGGAATATTCTTTTCACAATGTTTATGTATAGCAGATCATCACAATGTATAGTTTAAATGTGTATAAAATATAATCTGTCAATTATATCTCAAAGCTGGAAAAAATTAGAAAGCTCATCTTCAGTGCATTGTGTGGTGAATTACTAGGAATTGTAAAGCTAAATTCTCATACTTTACATTAAAGATACATTCTTTCAGTTCTTTTCTTTCCTAGAAAACATTCTTTTCCATTAAATCACGTAAATTCTGATTTAAGTCTAGAATACTGTGGCTTCTAGGAAACCAGATGTGAGTTTTTTATCATCCTTAAAAATCTTGAATCCACTTGGAAAACTAAAGAACATATGTAGATATTATGCATTTCAGATTTAATTTTAAAACCCTTTAAATATCAGATAGAATACTAATTATACAGAGGAAATGTGGGTGAACTTTACACTAGGGATAATATAATGTAACATATTTTAAAAACCTTTGTCAAAATAGTCAGTAGAAAGTTAAAAATAATACATTTGAAAATTATCACTATTATATTTTTGTTTTATATTTTTAGTGCACAATTTCCTAGCAGTCCCCAATTTATAGTAAAATCAGGAATTTTTTTTTTTTAATTTTTTAAAGCTTTCATATAAACAAAGATACAAATTAGTGCTGGTACTGTATTTTATTTTCCAAATTTATGGCACACTTATGGCATTATTTAAAAAATAACTATTAATATATAATTGGCACTAAGAAAGCTGCTGAAATAATAGGGTAAAAGTATTTCAGTAATTATTTCCTCAAAATAAATGAATTTATGAAACTTTGTATTTGAAAAACAACATTATATTCTTGCTCTATTTCCTTCTTTGGTAATAAACATTTAGAATTTGAGCACTTTTAACTCAGTAACTATATAAAAAGATATTAAGCAAATTGCTATTTATATTTTAAATAATCAGTGATATGGATATGTGAAATTTTGAAAAATTAATTACTAATTTTAGTGGTTTAATGAAGTGTAAAAGTAACTTATTATTTCTCACTTGCATGTGTTTCTATTCAAATTATAGATCAATGGTGGTATCTTTTAATGACAAAATTTTATTACATTTTTTATTATTTCCCTGAGTTAACATTGGTTTATAATACTTTATATTGGAAGAGAGGTGTTATAATCATTATACTTTATCTAATTCAGATACTATGAAAATTATCACTAAGCACACTTCTAGTCCATTATTGATATTCTTGAAATAAAAGCAACTAGTTAAAATATTTAAATTTTCTTCATCACCTTGCTACTTTGTACTATAAGAATAATACAGTACAACGGTGGTACAACGGATTAAGCACAGTGCTGTGAAGCTGTTAGCAGCTGCAGCATGAGTTTGATGCCGGCTGGGGAGATTCCCACATGGCGCAGCAGACTTTTATGATTTATTTTGAACTCTTATGAAGGGAAATATTTATATCCATTTCATTAAGGTATTTTACTGAGTTTTTTGTTTTTTTTTTTTTTTTTTGGTATCATATTCTTGTTTCTTTATTTTCCTCGGCTATGTTGGGTTTTGTACATTAGATAAAACAACCACTGTCCCAATCTTGAGGAATGGTCTTTTGTAGAAAACAAACCTTGTCATTCAGCCCATTTGAGTTCTTGAGTGTCTCTCAAACCTTTGTGACCATCAAAGTTGCCTTCTTTATTGAGAGTTTACTGTCAGTGCCTCAAATGTTGTTGGGTCATCTCTAGATGACCCCATCTCTAGAAACAGGCTGAGTGATAGCTGAACTCACTGGCAGCAGCTGGGAAAGTATGCAGCTATGGAGAAGTTGGGAAATAGACTTTTTTCTTGCTTCTGCACTGGGCCTGCATATGAGGTGCCCGGGTCCATTACAAAGCACTTCTTTGTTTACTGTTGCCTGTGGATGTTCTTTGTCTATCAGAGCCAGGCCATCCAGGGGCCCATTTCTGGGATGCAGATGTGTGCAAAAGCTCCTAGAAATGGAGACTTGGAGAAGGGTAGAGGAAGTGCACATTGGTAGTATAGACACATGGTTCCCTGCTCTTGGGAGCAGATCATAGTTAGTCCTTAGATGTGTGCTAAATTTGAACCACTCTTTTACATCACTATGCCGTCTCCCCTAATGGTTTTTCACCCAATTCCACTAGGATATGGTGGCAATGGAGTCATAGAAAGAGGTCTCTGTCTCCTTATTACAAACTTCACCAGTAATCCTCTTGTTCTCCCCACCCAAGCATCTTGAGGACTACCTTTAGTAAGGTGCTCCTTTCACTACAGGAGATGAGTGAGCGGATAGATCCATTTATAATCATCCTCTTCCCAGAAGGGCGATTCCTCTGCTCCTCATTCTCTTCTATTGTGAGGTGGAGGGTGGAGAGTAGTAGGGTTAGTAAAAGTTCTGCTCAAAGAACAACTCTCAGAAACCCTCAGAGATGGTTGGCCTGACATCGGTGGGTTCTCTGGTTTAAAACATGCGCTTTGTTGTTCTGTGGACTTAACTCTTCAGGACAAAAGGAAAGTTCCTACTCAATGTCTTGGTCCATCTTCCTATGAGTTTTAGAACATATGTGTAACTTCAAAAAGGCAACTGGCTACTAAGTTCATAGACAAGGTTTATTTGAAGACAACAGAAAAATGGGCAGACAAGGCTTGTTCACAGGGAAAGCCACATCCACTACTCTTCTCTGACCACCACTGCCCTATATGACCTCAAATAATGCAGCCCCTCCATTTCTCTGGGGAAGGAAACAATGTGAGAATGCATGACTTTGTGAGTTTTATAGTTTGCTGTTCCGTGTCTATAGTATTCTCTAACCTCCTGACATCATTTAAAATAGGGTTCCAAATATTAATGTTGACATTTAAAATATCAGTGACAAGAACATTTCTTGAAATATTTTTTTTTCTCAAAAAAGTTGTATAATAAAATACTTCAAAATTGTATAACTTTAGATCCATAAAATTTTAGGGAAAAAACTAAGGAAGGGAGGTGTTTAAAAATAACCTTTTTTTTTTGATTCATAAATTACTAAATAGTAGGCCTGTAAAACCCTCTCCTTCACTGGCCTTTACTGATTATTCCAAAATCATTTTAAAGAACTGAGCCATTATTAACATGAGGTATGAAAGGCAAGTCTTTATGAGAGCAGTTAAGCAAAACTATCCTAATCTTGTGGGGTCCCCTAAATATCTGGAGTGGTCTCTTCTTTCCCCAGTAATTAGTGGTCCTCATGATAAAGTATACCAAAGTGGTTTGTAATGAAAACTCTGGCATTTGGGGCCTACACTTTGATAAATTAACTATCAGTGATATAGGGGTTAGTTTGCAGTGATAAAAATCAGTTTTTATTGGAGATAATACCATTGGTTGATAAGTTTGATTCATAAGTTACCCCTTGTAATTTAATTTGAAATTCATCAATGGTAGTAACATAGAACAATAGTATTTGCCTAGTCTACGCTTTTTTTCTACAGCACCTTGTTTAAGTCTCTTATTAACCATGTAAGGAGGTACTGTTACTATGATGAGCACTGTCAGATTCTGAAGCCTATGAGGAAATTACCGTTTACTAGAGATGCCATAATTTGAACTTAGATATTGGCTTTTGCTCCTGTTTGTAGAATATTTATTGACTATCTACACTGTGAAAATATAGAAAAATCAAATTTACTGAGGGACTAAATTAACATAAAATGATTATTTACCACACTTTTTAATTTTTTTTATTTGAATTTGTACCCAGCTTGAGATGCAGTGGGAAATCCTATTTATGAAATTTAAAGACACTGAATTTTCTGTCTTTTTTCTGTCAACTTGAATGCATACATATCAGTTTATTTATAAAACTGATATTCTTAAATAGAATTACTATCTTTTGTTTAAGTTATTTAATATCCAATTAATAATTTAATGATACCAGTGGAAGTATATTTTTCTCCCTACATCCCACCTTCACCTGCAGTTTCATATAACTGCCTAGAATTCCCCAAATCTCTATTGCTTGCATCAGATCTAACATCTCCTGTTACCTAATACCTAATACAAGACTGAGTCAAAGGTGCACAGGAAAACTCCTACATCTTTCATTGGTTCTTATAACCTGGAATAGCTAACAGAAAATGACAGATCTCCTCTCATGCCTTCCCCTCATCACCCAGTTACCAAACACTCAGTAATAAACAGTAAATGAAATTAATGAGATATCTATAAAAGTACATTAATAATCATACATTTTACAATTAACAAACAGATCTTTTAGAAGTTATATAAATGACAATTCATGGTTTCAAAACAACAGTATTATAGAATGCTGGTTATAAAGATAAATTTAAGCTGAATAAATTTGTTTTAAAAATATATTTAAAACCCCAAAATCTATTTTCAGAGTGATATATGGGGATATATAAAGTTAGAATTATTTTGATACCTATTCCTCATAGCTTAATGGCAATAATTATGCTTTTTAATATCATATTTAGGGAATGTTTTCAACTAAACTGTTCAAGTTTAATAAGCCCAGAGACTCCCGGGAATGTAATTACATGGTTTGTTTTGAATCACACTGTCGGCAGTTAGTCTGGTGTTTTAATAAGGCCTACAAGGATTAGAACCAGTCAACATATAAATTATGAAACTTCTAGTCAACCCGAAGAAAAAAAATGACCAAATCATGTGGGAAATTGGGGTGTCCCTAGAGCACTGTGGAATATTTTTTATAACTGTAACATGTAGTTTTAAAAGCTATGAAATAGTTCAAGGTTTGTCACTGCGGAAAAAAAAACAAAAAACATCTTTTTCAACATATGAAATTTCCCAAAAGAAATTGCAAGATCTTTATCTACTATAACAAAGTGGAGAAAGGTTTTGACCAACAACATAGATAATTTTAAACTCATCTCTAAGATTAGCTATTTTAGAAGGAAAATAGGATTTTCCCCCAAGAAATTTTCCATATATATTTAATGAAAATGTTTTTCAACCATTTAACTTTTTGACATTTAACATTACTAGTAGTAATGGGTTTCTAGATAATTTTTGGCCAAACATGGACATTATTTTTATGAAGAAAAAATTTCATTAACTTAATAAACAGAATTCCACAGTTACAAACTAGAGGCTCCAAATAAAAGGAAAAGATGAAAAACAAGTTAGACATTTATTTTGATGAAGCAAACAAATCTAAGACAATAGGGCAAACTTTCAAATATTAACACTGCTATGATTTAATGCTGACGGAATTAATCTGTCTCACTATGTATTATGATAAATTTACCTATTAAAAGGCCTAAAGATGAGCAAAACTCTGGTATTCAATATTTTAATATTTTCTAGCATGTAATTCAATCAAAGCTTCCCTGATTGGCTGTCACAATTATTAAGTATTGATAGGTCAATTTTTCTTGGTAAACTGACTAGGTTATCCCCTAACTACCACTACCTCTCCTGTAGTTTCTTACATTTAAGTCTTCCAGTTTTGATTTCCCTTCTGAGATGAGGCTGGGATGACCAGCTCTTGAACATTGTATGTTTGGCAGGTTTTTTTTTTTTAAGATTTATTTATTTATGCATACAAGAGCTGGGGTGTAAGCCAGAGGTGCAGGGGTTGAGAGGATTCACCAGAGACAGAGTGGGGAGCAGAACAGGCAGATCTGCTGAAGTACACTGCTGAGGGGAGCAGCGGGCAAGAGAGGAGAGGTCTGCTGTGCCATGTGGATTAGCTTCCTGGCCATATGGGTTAACTCTCTGGCCAGGGATCAGCTCCTAATACAGTGGCTGCCAATAGCTTCATAGTGCTGAGACTTAACCCCTTGCACCACCAGGGAGGCCCTTTGGCAGGGGTTTCTGATTATGATTTATAAAATCTATTTTTCACTACCACCAGTTGCATGTGGGTTTGGGTCCTGCATGACTGCTTCAGAGTTTGTATCATTTCTGTTAAGACACCAGACTCAGTTAGATGGAGACCAGGACCTAGAACAAAGGGAGCCACTGCCTAATTATACTCAGCAGGATCTAAATAAAAGTGTCTGTCTCAATACCAGTGTTAGGGATAAAAATCTCTACTTTGTGAGTAAATTCAAATCCCAATTCCAACTAGAAGTGACCAATGTCTGAAAACATGGCAGCTATGGTAGTGATTCTGATATTCTAAAACCCCCAAAACAAACTGTCTGTACTTAAGTATGTTCAGTCAACTTAGTAGAAGGTTCTTGGAGGAAAACAATCTAAAATATAAATATCATTTGCATTATCTTTTAAAGTTCAAATAATTAAGTGTGGGAGGGGATAGCTCCCATTTTTCACATAAGTATTTTAGAAATTGCAATTTTTGTTGTCCTACTGAATTACACATCTTTTCATTGGATGTAAAATAATTTGTGTATGTTTTAGTGGTAAAAATGTGTACTTTGGAGAACATGAAATACAAAGAAATCAAGTTCATTATATAAACAGTGTTCAAAAGTTTTTATTATAGTCAGTGTAAGCAGGGAAAATAATAGTTGAATATTTGCTAGATAAAATCACTGCTTTATCGTTTATTCCAATTAAGCAATGCAACAAATACAGCTCTAGAGATATTTTATTATATTTAATGGTTTAACATTTTACAAATCTTCCAAATTGTTAGTTTTCAGCAGGAAATACAGTAATAATGGTAATGGCAATACACAGAAATGTGAGATTCCTCTGATGGAAGAATACGAAAGATAGAAACACTTGGAAACAAGAAGGCAAAATGTTAACTCTAGGTCTGAGATGGAAATTAACAGTCAAAATCTTCACAATGCTAGTAATGGGGAAAGGAGTAACTCATTCCCTATAATTGAATGTAACTTTGAGTTTCACCTTTCTAGAAAATTTTGAGGAACACTATTTGAGCCACTGATCCCTAAAGTTCTATAACATGTATTGATACCAGAGGATTCAAACACAGAAAGTGATCTGAAATGATTGCCAAAGCAAAGAAGTGCTTTTATTCCTCAACATTTGTGACCTTCGTAGTATACTGTTTATTATAAAAGGGCATAATCCCTATACAACTGCATAAATGTCATAAAAATGAATTTTATAAAGTCTCAAGATCATAATATGTATTCCAAAATACATATAACTGTGCTTTAGTAAATGAATCCATCAGTTAATTGAGGGATAACTTTGCTTTCAAGATATATCCAAAGTATATACAAAGGATCCACAAATGTTAGCAATTTGTGAGCAAAATTCTCTAGGTTTACATTTGCAAAAAAACTGTGTTGGTTTTCAATTTTAAAAATTTAAGAAAGTTTTGAATGTTGTAGGTTTATTTTTGCTTGGGATAAGAAAAGATAGATGGCTTCAGGTTTTTACAGGAATTTTGTGAACTACTCATAAATGAGAGTTACACATTTTTGATTAGAAAAGATAAACTGCCTATACTTCCCAATTGTGAACAGAATGTGCAGTGTATAAAAAAATAAGGTTTTATCTGAAACCAAAACTTTTCTAGAAAAGCCCTGGGGATACATCTTCTCATTTCCCTTACACAAAAATGAATATGTGGCACACCACGGTGGCACACCACCAACAATGTGAGTTCCATTACCAAATTAGCAAGCAGAGATGAAACATTTTTATTTAAAGGTGGGAAAAATAGACACTTAATATTGAAGTGCAATATTTCACTATATATTTTCTAACTTCATTCCAACATAAACAATGTATCAGTATAAACTAGATTTTAAAAAGAATTAAGCCACAAAAGATAAATGCTACTTGCATGCAAAATTCATTGTTCCAACGTGAAACACTAGGTCTGTATATTTTAATAATTTAATAAAAACTGCACATCTGTTTAAGTTGACAGAAAGAAAATGCACATTTAAGAAAGATGCTATCATGTCCTCCTAATAAAGCAAGTCTGTATCAAAGGCACTTCAGCAGAGCACTGACTCCTTCACCTTTTCCAACTCACTTTCATTTATGCCAATTTAATTCATCTTTCTGTGAAGTCCAAAAAGTAGCCTCTAATTTTGGGCTTATTACTAACCCACCAAAAAAAAAAAAAAAAAAAAAGCAGATTTAGGTATTACCCCAAATATTTCTTGTGTGGATCGGAATAAATTACAGCAAATTTTTGCTCTAGATCATTAAGTTCTTTGGGTTAATATAGAAAGGTAGGAGTGTTCACTGATAGGCTAGATGTTTCAGAAGTGTTTGCAGGGAAAAGCTGGCTGAAGTCTACTCTCTTGGGACTAAAACTGTTGTCTTTCAATACCTCCTATAATTTGACTAAAGTTAATGTGGCTAATTTTGGTTTTTTTCAACTTGTGTACATGCCTTGGGTCTCTATGTTGCTCCCGTTTTGAATAATAAGGGATGAGAAATAAAGCAATTTAATTTCATTTTTCTTCTAAAGGAAAGAGGAAGCTACTTCAGACATTTGCCTTCATGAAATTTTCAAGAAAAATTGGATGGATTTTAATTAACAAAGAACATGTATTTTTAGGACATATGAATGATAATTCAGAGCTGAAGACACAAATTGTGAGATAAAAAAAGAATATGGATATATTACTTCCTAACCTGGTGGGGGGAGCTTGTAGGGGGGAGAAGTTTACAAAGGCTCTAAGTGATTTAAGACTTACTTTTCCTGTGAAACTGAAATTTCCTCACACCTTTTATGACTGTCAACAGAAAAAAATTGTATCTGGATATTATTGAGTTCCAGTGAAAAGGCATTTCTTTTCTGCTCTTGACATTTTAGAAAAAAAAATTTGAATGTCTATTTTCCTTATCACCATGCATTTTAGTTTGGGGGTATACATCAGAAACTTTTAAAAATAAATGAACTGAACTAAATCAAGTTAAATAGATTTTTAACAGTTGAATTTTTTTTTTGATAGAAGAAATGTCTTAAAACTGATTTTAGCCGATATTTATCAGTTAGTTTGAAGCTAAAGACGTGGGTTCTTTTTAAAAAAAAAAAAAAAAAATCCGTTGACTGTACTATTTGTGTAGAGAATACATAAAAATTCAGTAGCAGAACATTCACTCCTGAGATTTCTAAGTAACAAATTAATACCTTATTTATTCTGTGAGGTTATATTCTTAAACAACTGGCATTTCCCTAAGAGCATGGGATTTAATTTGGGAATATACAGGTAAACATACTGTGAATTGCAAAAAGACAAAAGAGAAAAAAACTTGTTTGGCCATTGAACTCTAATAATGTCAGTAGAAGACATTTACGAAGTTATTTTCAAGTCTGGGTAGGGGAGAACATAACATTTAATTCACAAGAATATAATGCCTGAAGAACACAATTTCATTTCTAGATGTTTTACTTAGGTATTCATGAAAGCAGAAGCAACATTTTTGGAAGCAACTTTAGCAAAACACTTTCCCGTTGTTCTTAAAAGAATCAGGGGTGAATTGGCTGGCTGAGCAACATTTTCAGATAACATCTTGGAGCTACTTAACATTATGAACTCTTGGACACTTCAAATTCATCACCTAAAAATAATGAAAATAGGCCAGAAAGAGCTTTTCTTATAGTCTTCTCTCTCATTACTGAACTACCATTTTACTATTTACTCTGCTTGAGACATGTCCAGGGACCATGAGATTGCTCAGTCTCAACTTCTTTGGAAGTTCGTACTGCAATTTACAAGAAGCAAGAATAAACAGCACAACACGGCAGAGACAACCACACTTAAAAGTTAATTTAGGGGAATCAGTGGGCGTTCCTCTCGCTTCTTCCAGATGTTAGTTTTGCTGTCTCTTTTGGCTAGTGGTGGTCTGCCCCTTTTCTTAGTGGGGGAGGTATTGGCTTCAAAATCTTCAATAGTGCTTTTTCTTCCTGGGGACTCTTCCCCAGGGTGCTCCAAAATAGCTCCACTCCCTCCATCAAGGATGTGCCTTAAGGCTGGGTCCTCAGGAGAGCACACTGTGGTTCCACTCTCACTGCTGCTCAGGTCTAAATCTTCTAAGTAAAGGATCTTCGGTTGATGCATACTTTTGATGAAAGTTTTCTCCCTCTCAAGCTTTCTGCTAGAGTGATGCTCATTCATGTCTACTCCAGAATCTAGACTAGTGTCATTACTCTGGGTCCTCTTGCCCCTTTTCAGGTCTATGAAGGAATGCCTCACTTGTGCAACTGGCTTCCCATCAAGAGACACAAACCAGGCTCTCGGATGTGGGGAGGGTTTTCCTTTGGACAGTTCTAGAAGGGTCTGCTCAGAAATTCCTTGAAGCTCGGATGAAAAGGGGGTCATGACAACAGCTTCATTTAGTGTTCCAGGAACAGAGACAGATTCTAGTAAACTATTCGAGTATCGGCTCCAATCTGCAGTAGTTTGGGATGGCAAGCTTTGTTGACCTTCAAGTGGGATATTCTCTTCCCTGGCATCCGGGGTCTGTGTATGAGAATGCATTGGCATTTTGGGCAATGTCTGCGTGAAGTTCTCTCTGTTTACTGGTTCCATCAATTGGCCATAGATCAACTGTCCCTTTCTTGGCAAAGTAGCTGACTTAGCAGTATGTAACTGCTCTGGAGTAGAAAACAGGTCAGATGTTTGAAGGATGGCAATGGGCTGGCTATAGAGATGCATAAGCTGTTCAGGAATGTGGGAACGCCCGTACATCTCTTCATTACCTGTGAGATACCTCTTTTCCTCTTGAGCATCACCTAGAGATGAAGTTAGATTATTGCTAATATGTTTGGACCCTACATTGGACTCCAAAGACTGGGTTGGGTTTCTTGAGTAATTATTTTGATTGACTGACAGAAATGAAACATCTTCATTGTAGATTTTGAAATTGTCCCGAGTTTTTACCATGGAAACTCTTTCTTCTGCTTCTGCCTTTGATGGTTCTTTTTTCTGAGGGCTGTATGAGGAGCTTTTGGCATTGAATAGCTGTGACTTTTCCTCTGCTTTTAATGCAACTTTGACTGAACTAATGTGATTTATGTGTGTTGTGGAAGTTGTTTGATCTCTTTTGAGGACTTCAAGTCTGGTGATATTCCTTTCTCTTTTCTGCGGAGTACCACACTTATCCCTAAAGTAAAAGAGAAGGCGAAAGAAAAAAAGATTAAAGCTTATGATCAAGAATTTTAAGAAACCATCCCATACAGTGTTAATGTTAGAACATATCCATCATTATTTGACTTTACATATTTTAACGGTTATTTTGTAGTTTTCTGTAATCCTTTATATACAAGGATTACATTATTCTTACCTGCAGTAACAAAGAAGTACAGTAAAAAATCCAATGACAATGACTGTTGTCCCTCCTAGTATGGCTGTAAGAAACACTGTGTGGTAGGCAGTTATGTCCTTTGAATCACCAATTACACCTGAACCTAAATGGTTCAATACAAAGAGAAATTATTTTAGATCAAATTCTCAATGGTCATACCATGAGTGAAGCAGACTGTATATATACAATTCTGTTTGCTCTCCTCCCCTATCAGTCTTCTTGTCAGCTTATTAGTGGGCAGACAACAGGACCCCCCGACACACACTCACTAGGTGTGGCAGGGAACATGAAACCTCTTTTTTATAGAATCTTTTAAGGATTTATTTATTTATACATATAAGAGCTGGGGTGTAGGCCAGAGGTGCAGGGGGTGAGAGGATTCACCAGAGACAGAATGGGGAGCAGAATAGGCAGATCTGCTGAAGTACACTGCGAGGGGAGCAGTGGGAGGGATAGGAGAGGTCTGCCGTGCCATGTGGGAATCTCCCTGGCTAGAGATCGAACTCGTGCTGCAGTGGCTGCCAATAACTTCATAGTGCTGAAACTTAACCCCTTGCGCCACGAGGGAAGCCCAGAACCTCCTTTTTTATTTATTTTTTATTTGTGTCTTTTAAATTACTGTACATTCCCCGTAGGTTTCCCACCACAAATTCACCCGTGAACCATCACCACAGTCCCCTGTGCTCCCCTCTCCCCCGTTCTGAGCCCCAATCCTCCCCCCTCTCTCGCTGGTTGATGCTCTTGTATTTGGTTTCCCTATATTTCTGTTATAAGTGAGACCATTCAATTTTTTTTTTCCTTTTGGCTTATTT